>CM062917.1:4122500-4422500 GCA_031878705.1 Tapirus indicus
TTTGTCCATTTTTTAACAATTAAATGGGCAAAAGGATCTAACTTGCCTTTGTACAATTCTCCAAAGAAAATGTACAAATGGCCAATAATGGCATGAAAAGAGACTCCACAGCAGTAGTCATTAGAGAACGCAAATCATAACCACAATGAGATACCACTTCACATCCATTAGGATGGTTATAATACTAAAAAATAATGGGGAATAAACAAGTGTTGGTGAGGATACAGAGAAGCGAATGCTTCTACATTGCTGGTAGGAATGTAAAATGGTGTAGCCACTGTAAAAACAGTTTGACAGCTCCTCATAAGTTAAACACAGAATTATCACGTGATCCAACATTTGGGTATATACCCCCCAAAATTGGAAACAGGTGTTCAAACAAAAACCTGTACACAAATGTCACAGCAGCACTAATCACAACAGCCAAAAGGTGAAAACAACCCAATGTCTATCAGCTGATGAATAAACAAAATGTGGTACATCCATATAGCACCATATGGATAGTATGATATGGATATACCATATGATATACCATGGTATGGTATATCCATTATATTATTCAGCCATCAAAAGGAATGAAGTACTGACACATACCACAACATGGATGAATCTTGACAATATTATGCTGGGTGAGAGAAGCAAGACACAAAAGCCACATATTCTATGATTCAATTAATATAAAGTGTCCAGAGTCAGCAAATCCATAGAGACAGAAAGCAGATTTGTGGTTCCTAGAGGTTTCGGGAGGCATGAATGGGGAGTGACTGCCTAACGGATACAGGGCTTCCTTGCATGGTGATGAAAATGTTCTGAAACTAGATAGTGGTGATTATTGCAAAACATTGTAAATGTAGTAAATATCACTAAGGGTAATTTTTATGTTATGTGTATTTTACTACAAAAAACAGTAGAGAATAGTAAGCAGTAAATATTACAATTCCTCTACAAGACAAAATAAAGTTAAAAAAATCTGGAGAGGGTAAGTAGATAGAAAATTTGGATGAAATGAAATGGTTCACGGGTTGATAACTGGTGAAGATGGGTGATAGATATACATGGAGCTTCTTTGTACTATTCTTTCTATTTCTATGAATATGTCCACAGTCACAAATATATATACAAAAACTTTAAAAATTATATCAAGGAATCAGTGAATTTTGTTGATTTGTGTTCAAGGATAGATTTTTGAAAAAGAGTTCCATGGGCTATGATTTTTATATAATTTTACTTGTGGTTTGATAGCTATTTTCTCCAGTTATACGGCATTATTTGACAATGCCTCAGAATTAAGTTTAAAAGTACAGATGGTTGGCATAGTTGTCAACTGAATATTGATTTTAGAAATGGGGGTATAAACCTAGATGCGTTAAAATTATCCAGGCTTATCTCCGTGCCTCTTACAGCAAACCCTCCATAAATATTGTTTTCTCAATTAATGAATGCACCAATATGTGTGCTCGGTCCTAAAACTCAGAGGTTTGTTGTGAATAATTGAGTGTCGTTAATTATAGGAAATGCATATTTCCTCATGAGAAATGCAATCACAACTGCTTTAAGCATTTTGAACCAATTAATTGATAAACAAATCTGTGCTTTTAAAAACAATTGGCAAACTAGTCAAGTCAAAATACATTGTGAACTAATTGTTTGTAGATATCAAATCAATTCAAATCTGTGGAATTAACCAGGTGCTTAGGTATCATGTGGTCAGCCCTGGTGGCCTAGTGGTTAAGATTCAGTGCTCTCCACCACAACCTGAATTCATTTCCTGATCAGGGAACCACACCATCTCCCTGTCAGTTGTCATACTGTGGTGGCTGCGTGTTGCTGTGATGCTAAAAGCTCTATCACCAGGATTTCAAATACCAGCAGGGTCACTCACGGTGGACAGGTTTCAACAGGGCTTCCAGACCAAGACAGACTAGGAAGAAGGACCTGGCCACCCACTTCCAAAAAAAAGTTGTCCATGAAAACCCTATGCACAGCAGCAGAGCATTGTCTGATACAGCATGAGACCAGGCAGGGTTCCACTAACTAGGAGTCAGGATTGATTCCGTGGCACTAACAGGGAAGGTGTCATATAGACATAACTTGAGGACTGAATCCATAATTTAAGATTTCAATGCTGATCAATTCATCTAATCTGGGGTTAAAAACATGTCCATCTTAAATTAAATCAACTGTTTTTTTCTATTTAACTATCTATTTCTGTATTTGGCCCAGCAAATCATTCAAAGATTGGAGTTCTTTACTGTGGTTACAACTCCACCCATTGTTTCCTCTCCAGTCAAGTGTTTTGCCTGGACAACACTCTTTGTTCCTGATCTGGATACCCCATGCAAGTTTACACTCCACCAGGTGTGCAATAAGGCGCCAGCCTGGTGCAACACGGGAGGCAAGTCTTGTTCCATCACCTCCGCCCAGCCCGTTCCCTGAAGCCTCTGTTCTGCCCACCACCTCCTTCCTACTCTTCCCACTGTAACTTCTGTTCGTTTCCTAAGCAGTTTGTCTCTGGCTTCTCCTGAGCCAGGAGTGCATTCCTTCTCTCTTCTCTTTCACAATTTACATGGTCTACAGGATTATCTGGGATTCCCTTTGATGATTCAAGATCCAAATCACTTGTTTAAGAAAAATAGAGCACTAATTTTTACAAACTGTTGATGACCAACATACACAAAATGTGTAATTTACACGTATATTTATAATGATACAAAAAACTTGGAAATTAGAAAAGGATCCACGTGTTCTACCTGCAAGTTTCACACGAGATATGACTAGTTGGGAAAATGGCCACAGTAGGAGCATGCGTGAGGCATGTACACAGGATGAAATCCCATCGAACTGTCTAGAATGTTCCCACCCTGGTCCAGTGGCCCAAGGCGGAGGTCCACACAGGTGCAGGCACTACTAACCATTTATCAGCTGCTGTCATGCGAAAGGATCACGGCAGACTGAAGCCAGTTCATTCTTCGTTTGGCACTAAATATTAAGACAGAATTCTCCAAAGACTTCACAAGAAAGCTCTTTTCTCTTTGCACCAAAGAAAATGTGGTTTAACTCCTTCCAGATTAGGGAAAGGAAAATGGAACCAATAAAAGATCCCGCTGACTATAATCATATTAGGTAAAGAAATAATGAATATGAGTTTGCTTTTACTCCTAATTCAGTATAGCTATTTTCACATACACATATACAAGAAGATATTGTTGAATATCAGTACAGTGCTTTAGCATGACTTTAGTTAATACTAAAAATAAAATCTTTTTTCCGCCATATTTCATTGTGGTACTATTTCCTGTCTTGAAGAAAGATGGAAACTTTTACTTGGAAGAAATATAGTTAGAATTTCCTGTAATACTGAATTAGCTCCAGTCAAAATGAACTATTTTACACTGCCATTATTACTCATTTACCAAAAATACTTTGTTCTGGGCTTAATATTTTCTTAATACTTTTAACTTTTCTAAGCACTTTCTCATTCAATATCTCTTCCAGCCTCACAGAAAGCCTCAGAGTCAGGGCAAATACTACCATTGCCAAAGGTCAGGAGAACGAGTGGTGGTGAACAGTGACAGAATTTGGATTCTGATCCACATCGTCCTACTCTTAGTTCCATGCATTTTGGGGAAAAAAAATCAACAAACAAACAAACAAAACACCATTTCATAACATAGCTAACCAAATATCTAAGTGGGATTTTTTCAAGTGACAGCTGCAAATATTCTTTGTTTATGATGACTGTGTTTGCCTTGACATTTTTCAAAAATACTTCAGTAAAAATTACATTAAACATCACATAAAAGATTCTTTTAATGCCATACCTTGACAATAGACATGTCCATGCAAAGCTGCAAGGCTCCATTACATTTTTATTATGATATGATTATGATGTCAATGCAAATTTCTAAAAAGCTCCATCCAACTGTAATTTCAAGACAGCTTCATTGCATTAAGAAACAAAACAGTCAACATAACATTGCATTAATTTGGGAGTTTTAACAGAAAGCCATAAAACAAAGGAATGTGCCAAATCAAGTCAACCTAGAATTTGGCTCCTCTTAGAGTGGGTAGTAATAACGAAGTTCATGGTTCTAAATATAGAAGATCAGGAGACGATGCAAAATGGAGCCAGAGAACTTGGGCACAACTGGCTGGAATTAATTAACGTGCCATCCAGGAGCCTCATGTCTGCTTGCCTTGACATCGCTGACTTTCTGTATCGCTAGGTCCGGCCCTCACAATGATGTGTAGCCCTTTTATGCTACCCTACTATTGAAGCCAAGGGGAGTGGTGCTGGCAGGCTTTCCTGTTCTCCACTTTGGTATTTTTTTCAACCCTGTATATTTATGGGGTTTTTAAATACTATCTTTTCCTGTTTACCATATGTCAAATTCTACATGAACTGATAAAAACATGCAAAGGCCTTATCACTCTAATCTCCTAAAATAGACTTTCTTCCCTCCTACCTCCTACACTTCATCAAGCCCCTAAGTACTAATTACTAAAATCTAAAATGCTCATCTGACCGAATTGCATTATGTGTCCATTTTTAAAGACCTCAATTCAATTATAACATTGATGTGGGCACCCAGGAAAAAAACTCCCCATCTGTATTTTTCCACTATGCAGCGACTCAGCCCTGGGACAGTTCAGCACAAAGATGGTTTCCCCCTCGAATATAACATGCTCTTTTTAAAGCAAGCCAGCACCCTCCTCACTGGGAGTGAGTGCTGCTGCTGGTATCAATACCATACCGCAGCAGGCCGCCTTCATCAGAGCCTGCTGTGATGCTCCTAACTCCGCACTCCAGGGAGTGCTTCCCTGCTTGATGCTGGTAGCAGATTAAAGCTGTTCTAATTTTCCATCCAAGCCAAATAGATGCATAAGCAAGCTGTTAGATTGTCTCTGGATCTGCACAGGACACATCGCCAAGCTCCTCAGCGCTCTACTGTAGTTAGCATACCGGTGAACATTTGCAAGTGAAATCACAAGGAGAGGGCGGGGAAGGAGGAAGTGGGAGGCATAGAGGTATGAGAAAACCATCCCAAATCCAAGTGCAGATTCCTGCTGAAGTGGCAGTGAAAGTCAAAGCACACTTTACTAGAATGGAGTAAAAAATGCTTGCAATAAACAGGGAAGATGCTGTTTATTGAGAGAGAAAGAGGAGGGGGAATGACACAGGGTTGTCTCCCTCCATTTACAGTCAAAAACGATTTGTCCTGCTGCGTTCTACACAAGTCACTTTGTCCAAATGGACAAAGGAGAAAATGGGGACTGGAACGCAGCTGGGTTATCACAAGCTGGAGAGGACGGAAGGCTGTGTTGTATGATGAAGCCGTAGGTCACTACACACACTGGCCTGGAATTCAGAGTTGGGAGTCCAATTTGAACTGATCTCCCAAGGCCTTACCCCAATAAAGCACATGATAGAATCGCCAGTGAAGGTAAGGATCATCAGGGGATGAGATAAAGTATCCATTGCACTGCAAAAATTTGGGTGTGATGCAATGGCAGATTTGGGGAAAAAGGTAGGAACCAATAAGGAAAAATGCAGAAAGCCTTAGGAAGCTCACAACAATGAAACATAAGGAACATGCCTGCAGCTCACAGTGCTGAATCAATGACATGAAGATGAGAGAAAAATAATTACATGCCTGTTGGGATTAGTTTTTATCATCATTGTGTTAAAAGTTTATAATAAAAGCCCAGGTGCGCACAGTATTCTGCTGAATGCGGCTTAGAATGAGATCCACAGACTTTATTCCTCATAAGAGTTTCTGCAGAAATAGATAGAAACAGAATACACAGAAATACTATTTGTGAAAAAAGACCCATCTCATCATTGATTATTGGGCTTCATGCGATAAGATTTTCCGTGTGCTCCTACACAAAATGTGTGTTTATTTTTAAAAGGAGATCCGACCTACAAAGACTTTACACCATAATAAACAAATGTGATATTATTCTATAAATGAAAGAAATAAGTGTATGCGGTGTTAGTGGATAGAATTGTGTCCCCCTCCCTAAAGATACGTTGAAGTCCTAACCCCCGGCGCCAGTGAATGGACCTCATTTGGAAATAGGCTCTTTACAGATGTAACCAAACGAAGATGAGGTCATACTGGATTGAGGTGGGCTCTGATCCAATGACTGCTGTTCTTATAAAAAAGGGAGATTTGGATACATGGACCACAGGGAGAGGATGGCCATGTGACGATGGAGACAGAGGTTGGAGTGATACAGCTACATGCCACAGTCCACCGAGGATTGTCGGCAGCCGCCGGAAGCTGCACGAGACAAGAAGGATTCTCCCGTAGAGCCTTCAGAGGGAGCGTGGCCCTGCCATCCAACTCCTTGATTTTGGACTTTTAGCCTCTAGAACTGCGAGAGAATAAATTTCTGTTATTTTAAGCGACTTAGTTTGTCGTAATTTGCTAATGGCAGTCGCAGGAAACTAATACATAGTCAGGTCTGCCTAAATTTGATTTTCGCCTATGCAAATTTAACTCCATGTACATGAAGTATTTTGACTGCAGTGTGTATCCGATTTTAGACAGTTTCTAAATAATTAACAAATTGTATTCCATGCAAATAACAGTATGAGCTATTTTCCATGACAGGTTGCCTTTTACCTCTTCCTCTCTTAAGCACCCTTTCCCACCACTGTGTCCACCCCAAGGTGAGCAGGCACCATCCAACGAGCCACCGCCACACCTGTCTCCTGGGTCAGGCGGGTCCTGGCTTTGCTCTCCACCCTCCACTCAGGACTTCAGCTCAAGCTTCTTCTCCTCAGTCTCCTTCCTGATAGCTTCATACTTAGATGCTCCTGTTTGTCTGTTCCTCCCAGTCCAGCTGCCTATACTAGTACGGGTGTAAAGAAATGAAAATCTTTCAAAATTCTGGAAAAGTATTAATTGGTGTCTTTCTGGAAAACAATAAGATAAAGCAAGAGCCTTAGATAAATACATCATCTTGGGCCCAGTAATTTTACTTCTACGAAAGGACCAAAAGTCTGTGTGAAGATGTTCATTTCAGAGCTATGTATTTAACCTTTGTCCTCATGCTAATGCAAGATGTCCAATGCTGAGCAAAATCTACTCCTGTTATTTTTGGGAGTTCCTGGTTGGCATTTCCCATTTGCTTGTGAACAAATCTACTCAATTATTTATTATTTTATGTATCTATATCTGTCCCTTTTCTCTGGGTCCTTCCTCAAGATATTTCCCTAGTGTCAAAGGTCGTCTCAACACTGCTCCCTTGGATACTGAGGTTCTTCCAAGCATCACTGTCCTAAGACCAGGTGTCCTGCTTCAGCTGGACGTGACTGCGGGATGAGGTGGCCAGGCCCACTGTGTGGTCCTGTGTCCACTGTTGCCATTTTCACTTTCAATAACCACTTCGGGACTGTTGCCTCCATGGCTGGAAGGAGTACAGGGGATCATCCCATTTTGGATTATACTGTCATCCAAGTCTTACAGAGCTAAGTGTGAAAGCTACAAGCACAAGGTAGATGCCAACTTGTGGTAGAAACTTCCTCCTCTTCAACAACCATGGCTTGGATAGTGAGCGAAGTGCACAGACCTTTGTGGGGTGTGGCTGGCCACACACAGCATGGATACACTTTAGGTTCTTGGGCGGATATCACACTTGCTTGTAATAATAGCCAAAAAGAATGTGTGATGGAAAATAGGTTAATTAAATTCATATAATGGAATAGCATATAGCCATTAACAGTACCTATTTTTTAATAAAGGAAAAATGTTCTCATTATTATATAGTGTGAAAAAAGATTTCAGAAGTACGATCTCACTTATGAAGAAATATATATATTCATATATTATGCATAGAAAAATAGACTAGGAAAAAATGCACGCAAACATTAGCAATCACTATCTCTAAGAGATGAGACTAAGAGGGATTTTTAATTGTGCTCTAATTTTCCTTTTTTTCAAATTTATAATTAGTTTTATATAAATTCTGTAATGTATAAATGTTTTCAATCAGAAAAAATAGGATGTGTAAAAAAATCCAATTATTTATCTCCTAATGCTACATTGCATAGGACTCTGAGGGGAGCAGGCAGGACAGTGAGTCTTGGCCATCACGCGGTCTCCCCACCTATACACACCCCAGGACCATGAAGCAGGTGGGGTCCCTAAGCAGGGCTAACCACCTGGGATACTCCAGTCTTTGGTCTCCGCCAGCTGCATGTCTCCAGTGGCCCTCTGGGGCTCCCATGCCGAGCCTGGGGTCCAGGAGCTGCTTTCAGAGCTGAAGCTTGGGGCCTGGCCTCAGCCTCTCACAGCAAGCCAAGCACCCATGTCCTTAGTCTTACCACATGCGGGCACTACCCTGGAGGGGGCGTGGCTTATTGAGATTGGGTTTTGTTCCCTTTTGAATCTGAAAAAAATGCCTCCTTCTTCCCTCCTGCTATCTCAAAGTACCCCCAGTGCGTCCATCTAGGACCTCCACTCAGTTCTGAGTTCAGGCGTTTCACAGAAGACAGAAGCGTGGCTGTCTCCCAGCACTGTTGGCTCTTGCCCCTGCGAAAACCCTGGAATAAGAAATTAAACAAGTGGCCTGGTGGGAACAGAAAAAGGACAAATAATGGGCTGAACAAACACAAATTAAAGCTCGATAAACAATCCTGTACATTTCTGTAATTTTTTTAAATGCTGTGTTTCTTGAGTCATATGAAGAGAAAGTAAACTGTGAGAATGAGGAATTCAGAGTCACATGGTTGGAAAGGAGCATGGTGGTGTCTACCCAGAGCCACTGAAAGCCGCAGCATACCCTAACCACAAGCTGGCAGAACCACGGTTATGTCAGAGTTCAGGTTTATTTTCCTAACTCAACAGGGCAACCACACATGCCCTAGAACTTAGAGGATTAAACTGACCAAGAACTTACGTTTTTTAAACTAAAGATGCTATTTTCTTGGAGTGAATAAAATGAATATTATTTTGATCACTTTGTATCTTACATTCTTTAGCACTTTCTGTGCTTGACGGCGGTGGGGTATGTTTTCAAGTGTGCAAACTCTTCCAGGACGTGTATCAGGGGCAAATGAACAATTAAAGTTGACCCTCCATAGTGGACTTTGAAGAGCATTAGCTTGGAACAAGCTTCCTTCTATAGGTTTGAGGCTGCTGTGATGTGCAGGCTCTGACAGAGCAAATACTGGTTTGGGGATTCTTGTGGGCAATGGAAAAATCCCAAATTGCCCAATTCTATTTCCACTCAAATTGGAAGTTTGAAAGACTTTCCAAATGAAAGGAAAATCAGGAAAAGAACTGACCTGTGAACTCTCATCCATCAGGTCTTTCAGAAAGATTTTGTGAAAAATAAAAAAAACTATATATAAAGAAAGCTCAGATTAATTGGGAACGAAAAGAGGAAGCATGTTTCGAAAGTGTTATAAAATATGCTAAGAGTTCATTTGGCATTTCTGAAGCTCTCTCCTGCCAAGCATGGGGACTCTGGGGGGACATGTGGCCCATATGCTGCAGCCACAGAGGTCAAGTAAGGATTACCCAGCATGCTCTGCCTTCTCTCAGGAGGGTGATCATGAGGCTGCAGCTTACCAGTTTTTCCTCATCAGTCATACATTGTAGCAGTGACCCTCCCCAGTCTCCGTCCAGTCTTAAACAAGAACCTAAGTCACATGAAAGACAAGCTTTCCACCCACATCGCCAATGTCCCCTTAGCCAGGGGTCTTCTGTTACCATCATGGGTTCCCGGCAATTTGGAGAGACGATTTCACCACTGCCCATTCATGTTCAGCTAAAAACACAGAAGTGTTTGGCCTGGGTGCAAATCTATTAGTATTGCTCTGAAAAACAAAAAAAAGTTTTAGATTAGTTAAACCTGTGTTGAATTAGGTCATACCAAAAGAACAGTCTTTTATGGATTTAAATTGTGGTTTGGCCAACATTCTAGACACACACACAGAAAATAATAAGCCTTTCTTCTAAAAGGAAAGTCATTTTAGAATGTATCCTCAGTAAAAATGACAATAAACTCATCTGTTGTTTTTAAAAATAAACTTCAGTGATATTTTAATTTGAAAATACCCCTCAAATATGCACCGTGGTCCACTTCTTTTCTGGTGAGTCTCTCCCACATCGCATGGACTCTCAATTCACTGGTTAAGGGCAATCCTTATGTCTAAAAGTATGAACCACTGGGAAAACATTTGCTATGCAAATTGTAAAACTGTGACAATAAATTATTTTAAAGGAAAGTGATTAAATTAAATAAGTAAATTTTTGTATGCAAAGAAACTAATACTCATAGAACTGAACTACCCAAGGTTACAGAGCCAGTAAGAAAGAGTAAACTTGGGTTTTTCTGACTCATAATCCTAGTCTTGGAAATTTGAAACCCTCTACTTTATCCCCACCGTGGTTAAAATCTTAATCCCAAAGACAAGTCAGACTTGCTTTGGATCTCCATGGAGATCAGACCTGACTCTTCTACTCTTCCATGCTGTGGACTCACGTCCATGGTCAAGTAGAGCAGACATAAACGACGTGTACATTTAGAATGAAACTGAAACCTTCTTCTCTTTCAGAATCGTGGGTAATTTCAGTCCCTGGCTAATGGATGGCATAAAACTGAGTGACCCTACAGAGAACCATCCTGTGATGCAGAGAAATTGTGTAATCAGCTTGATTATTGGAAATGACCAGGGAATATATGGCTATGCCTTTAATCTTCTATGGAGGATAAAACAATAACAGTGTAGACGTAAGACATACAGACTGTAGATTAAGGACATGGAGGTGAGTCTCCTAATCAGGACATGGGTAGAATACCTCCAAAAAATGAGGACTGAGAGAACTGAGTACAAATGGCAACTAACAACGTGAGTAAGGGGAAATTCTAAGGTGATCATTATTAAAAACATCAATGATAATACCCTTTAAGTTTCTGACCACAAAAAGGAGCAGAAAGCTTGTTACATGGAGAATAATAGTGAAAGTAATAATAAAAAGATTTATTCATAGCTTACTATTCGACAGTCAGCAAAAATGTTTATCCATTGTCTCCATTAACTCCTCCTAACAACCATAAGTTGCATGTATTTGCCCAATTTTATAGATGGGGAAACTGAGGCCTAGGTAATTTATGTGACCTTGCTAATGTCACAAAACTGATAGTAAGAGGATTTGAACCTAATTCTGTCTGATCAGAGCCCATGCTTTTGACCCTAATGCTCTTCAGGGGCTTATGGTAGAAATAGTGTTTTAAGGATTGTGCAGAGAATTTCACAACACTACCAGATTTTTTTCCCACAACATTTTTGTCAGTCTTGAAACTTCATTATCCATTTTTATTTATTTGCCTCAGGCTTTTTCCCTACTTAAAAAAAATACCAATACCAGAAAGATGTAGTAAATTAAGCCTCATCATGCCTGAATGTGAGTTAATTTCTCAATGGGTTTTGGTGGGGGAAATGAGAGACAGAACCTGTGGGAGACTAGAAGACTGACTGGAGGGACTGAGGAGGGGTAAGAAGCTGTGGAAGAAAAGTATTGAATGGGTGGTAGGAAGGAGAATGGAAGATAAACATCACCCTTCATATCAGGCAAGATGGGCTGGTATCCTGTAGAAATAAACAATCCCGTTATCTCAACAGCTTAAAATGGCACAATTTTATTTCTTACATTACATACTTTTCATGGGTGCAAGGGAGGGCTGTGCTCATTTTACTCCCTCACTTTCGGACCTAGGTTGACAGAGTAGCCACATTTTCAACCACCGTGGCAGAAGGAAAAAGAGCTATGGGGGCTGTGGGGAGGTGTCTAGATCAGGCAATTGAGCACTCAGCCTAGGAGTGACATGCAGCATTCTGTTTGCTCTGCACTGGCCAGAACTAACCATGTGATGATACCCAACCACAGAGGGGCCAGGAAGTGCCAACCTGCTGTGTGCACAGGGATTGGGGAGGCAGAAAAATTTCATGACATCACTCAGGAATATTCCATGAGTGAACATCCTACTTTTCGGTGTAGCCCAGCTTTGGCTTTGCTCACACTGAGTAGCACACCTGTCCTTCAGATGCTTCTCAGCCCCTGGCCCCTTTGCTGTTCATACTGCTCTAAACTGTTATTTTTTCAGAAGGTCACCTTCTCTCGCATTATACACATGTACCATGGAAACAAAATAAGTCAGGAATATATCTTTTAAACATATTTGGGATGAGAAACAGCATGGCTAATGATGGGTCCCATAGCTGTGATGGGAGGGTTTTGTCATCTTTATCAGACAGAGTTTTGTCTGCTACTCCAATTATGTTCTTTCTTTAGACATCATCTTATTGGAAGCGTTGCATGAGATCTTAAAATCATGAATTTTTGACTGATGGGAATGATTCATCCTATTGTACTTTTCTGTGAATATTATGATAGCCAAGAGGAAAGGGAAATTCATTTGTATGCTGTGAGATCTTTGAAAATCAAACTTTACTTTAAAAATAAATTTTATTGCCACAAGGTATTCCTTTATGTCATTATTCACCAGATGAGAATGTGATGGACCTTTTATAATGAGTAGTGTCTGATTCAGGCTGGAAGATGTCAAGATAAAATGAAGACTTTGAAAAAGAAGAGCTTCCTGTAATTTTGCAAAAAAAGAAAAAAAGCAAATCACATCGCAATTTTAGTAAGCAAATATTTCATTTCTTGTAAATTATACATACATTTATGATCATTTGCAGTTTTTTAAAGTGATTCAATGATTCTGGTGAGACTTTAATTGCTGTCTCCTATATCTGTGGCTTGTGCTGCACACAAGGATGACAGTCAAGGACTATAAGAAACCACCTCAGCCCTCCAAGACCTTATGTCCTGGTTAAGAAGAAAAGACAAACAATGTCATAGATCAGGCTTACCAGAAGCAGAGTTTGAGATAAGGATTCATGAGCAATGGTCTACTGATGAAGGAAGTGGTCCCAGGAGAAACTGATGAGAGAGTGAAGGAAGCATGGCGGGGGAGGGAAAAAGCCAAGCAAAGATGTGATTTCAGGCAAAATCCTGCAGCAGAGCTTAAGTCTGATCCTTAGGATAATTCTCAAGTGTAAGTTATACCTAATGGTTGTCTTGACCTAAGGCAAAGGAGCTGTACTCTTGACCATCACAGACATTGGCTAAAGTCTGCATCAAGGGAATATAAACCCCTTGGTCCTTCCAGCTTTCTGCACATGTAATCACAATGACCCCAGTAGTCCAAGGGCAGCCCTCCAAAGAAGTACTGCAGGTCATTGGAGTCAAAAGCACCCAGATGCTGGAGCAGCGGTGCAGGAAAGGGATTCAAGGGAATCTGGGAGGAAAATTAACATATCAATTACTGTCCACTCCTTGTGTCATTCAAATCTACTCACAAGCAGTTTACTTTATGCTGTTATGACATCTTCACGATGGTGGTGAGTCACCATCTCTGGGGGAAACTTTCTCGGAGAGGGTTAGTGGGATGGGCTGTAGCTCCCATTGCTGCAATCAGTCCCAAGGCTATAACTTACATTCATCATCTGTGTGCACTGGGGCGTCTCTTTTTGCTCCCATGAAAATTGTAACCCTAGTTTTCCCTTCATTTCTCTTCACTAGTTTTACATTTCAAATTTGAATAATACCAAAGAGATTCAAACTTCCAGTTTATACTTTCAGTTGTCCCCTACTCTTTACTTCCTGAGAAAGACCCCTTTCATGCCAAAATATATAAAATGCCACTATTTGAGAAGACAGCTGATAGATACTATGGCTACAATTGACTTCATAGATGCAAATAAAATGATCCCAAAATATTCAAAGTAAGAATATACTAAAAGTAAAAAACTCCAATTTTCCTATGTATTCATTCAAAAAATAGTTGCTGAGTCCTTACTAGATGTGAGCCCCCTTGCCAGGTATTGGAAGATAGCAATGGACAAGGCAGCCGGGTTTTACTATAGAGAGAGGATGCATTACGACTCTACTTATACACCCTCTCCTCGCCACAGCCCTCGTCACTTCCTCTTCACTCGTCTAGTCCAGACACACCCTGAGCTCTCTTCAGGCACAACTTCTCTGAGCTTCCAGTTTATGTGGATAGCCCTGTCTCATAATGGCCACGGTACTTCCTGTCTGCTGCACTCAGCAGCAGCTGTCTCACACAGGAGATCTGTGGAAACTCGGCGCAGAGGAGCCACCACACCCAGGGAGTCAGGGAGAGGAGACGGGTGTGCACCAGAGCACTGCTTCTCACCTACACTGCGCAACGAGTCTTCTGGAGAAATCTGAGCTACTGGTTGGGATTGACCCAAAATATAAATAGAGAATAATATAATATAAATATAACATAATAACATATGATATAGTATAAATATAGGTCTTATGATCTGATTACTATTAATAGCTCCATCTCACCCATTTGTGGGTTAGATGGATACCTCTGTGCTAGCCAAGGAAACCAGCGCCATGTATATTTTTGTTTCTATAAGAAAATAAATTTATGTCCTAAACAGTTCAATCACAGATTCACCCTGGCAACCAAGACTTTTATAAATCAGGGATTACTATCTTATGGCATTAGTTATGAGATGCCAAGGTTACTCAAACCTCATTCCCTCTATATCTGCTTTTAAAGGTGCCCATGAATTAGGATTCAGTTCCCAAACCAACCTGAAATGGATACTGGTGGTTTTAAACAAGCATCCATCCAATGGGGTAGGGTGGGCCCATAGAGGACATTCCTCATCTGTGGCCCCAACATCTGCAGCCACACTTCTTTAATTTTAGTTACACTGTGATCCCACCTTCCCAAAGCAGAAGGCAGAAAACTCATAGCCCAGTGTCTGTGCAGCCAGGTGACCTGGGTTCCACTGATCAGAATAGTAAGGGAGATGGTGAGAGAGAGTTGCAAACACAGAAACCCACTATCTGGCAAGTATGGAGGAGCAATTTTAAGAGGTGGTTTGTATTTGTGAAGTGTCTACTGTCCACTCCTGAAATCTTTGAAGTCAAGGGACAGTGACTGTGGTTTTCACTAGAAGACCCCATGGTGAGCTTAGGCATTGCTCCTGACTGCATTCTCCACAGGCTGGCTCTCTGGCACTCTCAGTGAGTCTGTGAACCACCTAACCCTTTTTTAAGAGTCCTTTTTTAAAAGAACTCTGACATGGCAAAGCCTAAAAGGTGTTACCTATAGGATGATACTAGAATTCTATATCATACCCGCATTTATAGCTTCTCCCATTACTACAAGGCCCAGTCTTGGCAAGACTCTTCCCTAGTAATAATGGGAGCTCTGTTGGGCCCTTGCCAGCCCCAGAAGTAAAACACTGCCCTTCAATCTCAGTACAGTACAAAACTACTGGGTGACCCAAGCCTTTCTGGTCATTTGAGATCTGCAGCCCTGGATCCTTCTTACTGGGTTCTTCTCACCTATTGGAACCCATAACCTCATTCCAACCAATGCTGGCCACTTTGGCTACACTCTGGATGAGGTCATGGACACCGCTTTGGCCAGTTCCAATGCACCTCTGCAGTGAGTGTTAGCCACCAACTCTGCCCCTCTGGCCCTGTCTTAGGCAAGCAAACGCCCACGACCCAGGGTTCCTGAGATGGCGGCAGGTTCACCTCTGTGTCCCAGAACACCTGGATGGAAGTCCTCGACGTAGCAGGTAGAGCTCACTCACCAAGGACAAGAAGTCCTTAAAAGATCTGGCCTTAGACACACACAGCCGCAAGTCCCTCACTTGGTGTCCCATAGATCTTACGTCGCAGGTGCAATAGAGCGATTTTAAAGTGAATAAACAAGAGAAATAATCAGATTTAAATTTCTCTGGTTGCTGTTCTGTTTTCTGCTTTGTCTCATGTTTTGTTTAGTTTTCTTAGCAGGCACCCTGAAAACTAGCCCTACGTGAACAGAACCTGAGGTCCTGGTGAGGGGAAGATCAATGTCCACAGGAGAAGAGAAGGAGCTGAGAACATGTCCCCGGCTCAGCAGCCAGAATGGTTTTGAGTTTGTCTAAACTACAAAAGTCCAGATGAAAGGGAAGGAAGGCCACAACCACAGGAGGAAGAGGGAGTTAGGGAGGCGCCCTGCTCCTAACCAATCTAAGCGTCCCTCCTGCTCCAGCCGGCACCCAGAGGCAGACAGGAGGGGGAGTAAGGCTGCATAGTCTGTGCAGAGAAGAACAAGAGGCAGGAGACCCAGACAGGCTCCAGCTGGGGAAATACAACACCTGCCTAAAGAGAGGGAATAGGAAGGAGCGGTGATGGAAATAGGACTCGCTCCCGTGAACTGAGTATTAGCCGTTCATTGTCCATACGGCCAATCTTAACTGTTCTGTAAATTTATATACTAGTCCATCCACTGTACATTTACTGGTTTTCCATAAACTCTTCCAAACTCAGTGATTTCAGTTATTTTGGAAATAGAAGTATCTCGGCTCCAGTGGACCCTAACATCCGTCAGGAACTGTGGTAGACGTGGAAACCTGCAAGGCATGGGCAGAGCCGGTGTGTTGTAAAGGAAGTGGTGCCAGGTGCCCTCCTAGGTTTACTGCTGATGGTTGTGGCCACTGGGATTGATGAGCTGATCGTCCAGTGTTGTGGGCTGAACTGTGGTCCCCCCAGAAAGATATGCTGCAGTCCTAACCCCCAGGCCTCAGAATGTGACTTTATTCGGAAATAGAGTCATTGCAGATGTAATTAATTAAGAGGAGGTCATACTGGAGTGGGGTGGGCCCCTAATCCAATATGACTGATGTCCTTGTAAGAAGACAGAGACACACGGGGAAACAAGCCCACGTGACAAGGAAGGCAGAAATGGGAGTGATGCAGCTACAAGCCAGGGCACACCAGGGATCACCGGCACACACCGGAAACCAGGGCAAAGCAGGAGTCTCCCCATAGGTTTCAGAGGAAACACGGCCCTCACTACACTTGATTTCAGACGTCTATCCTCCTGAGCTGTGCAGAATAAATTTCTGATGTTTGAAGCTGCCCAGTTTGTGGTAATTTGTTACAACAACCCTAGGAAATGAACACCCCCAGGATCAGACGTGTAAGAACTTCCAGTAATGTGATCCGTGAACTCAGGTACATGACAGTGAAATCCCAGAATTAGACGACATTATTTCTCCAAACTTAGTTTTTGTTTGGAGTGTAAGATTTCTCTGTTTATAATCAATTAAATTATATCTTGCTCCTGCCTGAATTTTTTCCTCCTAAACCGGAATTGTTGGGTAGCAGTAAAAGAGGCTGTAAATAGGAAGCAGATGTTAAACAAACAAAAAAAAAATGTAGGGAGACAAACATGATTTTGAACTAACTCCCCCCAAATTACTGCTGCACACAACTACAGAAATTCAAAAGAAAACCCAAGGATTAGGACAAACCACAATGCCCCGACTGATACCAACAGCGATTCTGCGAAGGCCTGGAGACCCCAGATGCCATTGGGATCCTGTCCCTCTAACTACAAATGGCTAATCTCTAAGAAAAGGGGAACACAGAGGTTGGCACCTGCAACAGAATTCGCAAGGAGGATGCTCTGTGCTGGTACACCTGCCAATCCAGAAGAGTCCAAGGTGTTTGTGGATCATGGTCTCCTAAGATAAAATGGAAGAAATGAAGTAGAAAATGCAGCCCTCCCAAGGAGCATTTGGAGAAGTGAGGTTTTCCTTAGCAGCAGGCAGAGCAGTCACACAGAAGGAAGAGCCCTCTCCTTCAAAGCTGGCATTCAGAAATCCACCCAGCCAGTCATTGAAAGGCTGTCCACACCGCGTGGTGATGATTATAAACACAGTATCAGAATGAGGCACACAGATTCAAAAACGTAGAAAATTACAGGATACCTACATTTTAAATGAAGAGCTCAATTTATTTCTGCATTTTTTTAAACAGAACCTGAAAATGAAGGGGTTGACATGTGTTTAGAGTATCATGTTCTATTCTTTTCACTCGCTTTCCGATCTCCAGTTAGCCAGCTGTCATATTTTTCACAGAGAACTCCTTGGGGTGTTAGCGTATTAATTCAGGGGCAATTGTTCCTGGTGGAGCCCCCAAGAGGGAACGTTCGGGGTCCCTGTGACTGAACTGAACACCCCCTCCTTCTGGAGAAGAGGTTCCAGAAGTCCTCGGTTGACTGGCTCCTTTTACTTCCCAGCACCTTGCCCTCCGTGACTGAGTGGTCCCCATCAGAAGCCTCGATGTTTGATTGGTTTTCTTCACCTGATCCCAGAGTTCAGAGCCCACAAGTTAAAGAAAGCCTTGTGTTTTGTGTTTGCCAGTGATTTCATTTGGCGTTCACGCTTGCCCTCTTCCTCAGACGAACCGACTGGCTCTGCTCTGGGCACTCCTGTGGCTCTTGCTAGGTCACCCTCCTGTGAAGTCGAGTGCCAGACAAGCCCCCACACACAGGGTGAAGAGCTGTAATTGAACGGTTTGGACAATTTGAGACTTAAGATGTGACGAACACTTCAGCAGAAATCCTCTTCCTTCCCTTTCACCTGCACGTGCAGGGGTGGGTTGCTATCTGCATCACTAGTTACTCACAAAACCTTGCCGGTAATAATTAACGCCTAATCCAAAGAGACAGCAGTTCCTTCAGGATTAAAAAAAAAGAAAAGAAAAAAGAAAAGATGGTCCTGAAAATATGAAAAGACCTTTTTTCCTGTTTTATTTTTAACCTGATGCGTTGCATAGTACTGAATGTCACCAGATTGTCATTAATGTCACTTTTTCTCATGTTCCATATGTGATGTGACACATCATCTGACTAATGAAACTCCATGAACAATGTGTCAACATAAAGAAGCACGCTGGGTCGCAAATATGCTTTGAGAACATTAAATTACGAGGAAATGTATATTGAACGTGTTTTCCATAGGAATAAAATTGAGCTGCATAGTTAACACATCACATTTAGGTATAATACCTTGGAGACCAAAAGAACCAACATACATTGTTGAATGACCTATAAAATGCACATCATCAACACATATCGATAGCACAGATGGGCAGAGAAATACAAACCAGTAATAAGAAAAATTGCAACAGGAAATGATGCTTTCTCTAAGAAGGCAAATAATTGTGGAAATGAACCAAGCAACGTTAATAAAAAGTGTTAAAACTAGAACAGCACACTGTTATTTTGATTTTAAACAGTAAGTAAAACTGTCTTCTGACATTCTTTGTCCTCACCCACCAACTCCACGGATACAGTGTCATGTGAAAACGTGGCTCCTGAGGAAAGACCTCTGGGCTTTGTGCCTGGTCTCGTAGATTCTGCCTGAGCTCAGGTTGACCATCCCAGGCTGTCCTCCCTCAGCCCACAGGGCCCAGGACCTGCTGGAGAGCCATGAAGTTGGCTCCTTTGTTACAGGTGCAAATCCACCACCTCGGGATCTACTGCAGATTGTCAACATGAGATTAAGCTCCAACCCCCTCCCTGTCAACCCTTCTAGTAATTTCTCAGAATCTTGTATACTTTCCTCAGCCTTGGGCTCTAGCCCTGAACTTCTGTCAAACAGTTTTGCCTCCTACTTTATGGAAAACCAAAGGTATGTTGTTAACGGGTTGAACTTGTCTTCTCTCTGTCTCAAAATGATTCTACATTTCCCCCTGTCCTCTCATCTCAAAGAATGAAGTGTTTCTCCTCCTCTTCAAGGCTGACCTCATGGACACCTGGGAGGCCTTTCTCTTCCACTTACTCTGGAATTTAATTTCATTTAATTTGCTCTTTCCGTGTCCAGGCCTCCCTCACTACTGCACCCTTCAAGTCTCCCCAAGGCTAAAAGTCAAAGTGTGCCCTCTCTCTCTCTCCCTCCCTCTCTCTTCTCTTCTTCTTCTTCTTTTCCTTTTCTTCATCTCCTTCTCTATCTCCTTCTCCTTCTCTTCCCCCAGCCCCCTTCCTCCTCCTCCTGCTGCTGCTGCTTCTTCTCTCTCTCTCTCCCTCCCCCCTCTTCCTGCATTTCTCCCTCTGTTTTCTGATCATTGTATGACAGAGTTGTTGTCAAATGATCACTGACCTCCTCCTACTCAAATCCATCATCCCAACTTTCATTCTGCATTCAATGTTGTTTAGCAATCCTAATTCTTGACAATTCCCCTTCCCTTGGCTTCACCAACTTACACATATCTCCTCTTACTCCTTACTTACCATTTCTTGTCTTCCCTTCTGCATCCTCTCCCCTCCCACTTGATGAATTTTAGGTACTTCACAACAATCAGATGTTGACCTTCTTCCCCTCACCCATAAATACTTCACTTACTCCCCAGCATTATATATCCCTTCCATGGGTAATGAGTGGTAATGAGTACTGATATCACAAGTCTAGGCCTCTTGTCAACGTCTGTCTCCACATTCCTGACTGATCTCTGAATGTGTCCTTCCTCTCTCACTCACACCTCTGAATGTGCACCTCCTACCATCCGCTATGGCACAGTGTGTCCACTCCTCCCCACTCCCACCAGGAAGTGGTCGTCCTTCTGCTGAGCTAACACTACAACCAAGTTGCTCTTAGGGCATTGCCAGTGCTTCTTCTTCCTTCAATCATTTGTTCACCCACTCATTCAACTGCCTTTGACCATTGGCAATGCCATGTGCGAGGTGGTTGGAGACATTGTAAATGACCACCACACTCAACTCTGTGAGCACATGCCTCACTGAGGAGAACACCTATGCAAACAGACAGTTGCAGCAGAGAAAATTGGTGCAGTGATTAAGCTAAATAAGAAATGCAGTGGGATTATAAGGAGGGACATAACCCAGTATTGGAGGAGTCAAGGGCAGCACCCTAGAAAAAGAAACTTGTGAGATGAGAGCTAAGAAATATGTTGGAATTGCCCAGGCGGTAACTATATGTACCAAAGCCTAAAGGCCTCTCCTTGAGAGAGAGACTCTCCTTGAATGGCAGGTCCACTTGGCTGGAGCCTAGAGAGCAAAGACTTTGCTGGCAAGCTCAGAGGCTAGATTATCCAGGCTCCTAAATCACACTAAAGGGTGTTCATTGGGGAAAGTCATGATGTGATTCTCTCTTATAAAGATCACCTGGATAAATTATTAGAGTTGGCTAAGACGGGAGGCGTGAAGCCAGTTTAGATGCTGTGAGAGTCACTCCAATGTATGGTGGTGGTTTCTTCCTGAACTAAGGACATGGCGATGGGAATAAAAAGAAACAGAGAGATGCAAGATACATGAAGAAGATGAAACAAGCAGGCTTGATGTTTCCTTGGCTATGAGGGAATGGGAGTCAAGCCAGATTCGATGGGAATGCCCACAATCCTGGTGGAGCTTTATAAGGATGATAGTGGATAATACACTGAGAGGAACATTTGGGGTGGAAGAGATGATGACAATCCTTCCCAGTATTTTGGTATTTTATGCCTATGCCCTGTCCCCTGTGAGACTCTACGCAGCATGAGGGGAGAACTGTCTTCTGCGGTTTGGGACCCATGGTTGTTAGCACAGCACCTGTGATGAGACAGGGCACATTCCAGTGGAAACAAGCCCAGTGAAGGAAAAATCCATAAGGGAGCTGCTTTCCGAGTCTTACCATCTCAGAGGACTTCTTCAACTTTGGACTTTATAAAAATAACAAAAGGATTTGTCTCAACCCATGCAGGCGGCAGTCCATCCATAGACTGGGTGGCTTTTACTCAGCAGAAATTTATTTCTCACAGTCTGGAGGCTGGAAGTCCAAGATCAGGGGGCCAGTGTGGTCAGGTGAGGGCCCTCCTCTGGGTCTCAGACTTCTCTCTGTGTCCTCATGGTGAAGGGACCAGGGACCTCTCTCATAAGAACACTCATCCCATTCATGAGGGTGAGCTAATCCCCTCCCAAAGGCCCCACCTCCTAATACCATCACCTTGGGGGTTAGGATTTCAACAAGTGAATTTGGGGGTCACAAACAAGCCCATATATTATATATATGTATATGTGTACCTATATATACACATATAATATACATATATGTACTAAGATATTGGAAAACCCTCGATATTAGTCACATGATCTACCCCTCAACTCAACTCAGAAGAAATTAGAAATTGTCATGAAACAATCATCATGTGACAGACACTGCACATTTGTCATCTGTTGACTGTCACAGCAACTCTAGGTATTATTATTTCCACTTCACAATGCTCGGAGGGGTTCACTCATCGAGCTGCTTGATGGGAGCTGGGATTTGAATCCAGTTTTGTACAATTCCATACTAATGAGCTCTCTCTCCCAACTGGTGCTAGGGCCCTTAGGGATAATAATAATCCCTGAATTAGAGTCTTCTGGAAACCAATCTTTTCTATGCAGTACTATCAATCCGTATTTTACTAAAATTAAAAAAAAATTTTTGACTTCTATAAAGTTTTTATGAAAGCACTTTTATGAAGCTGCTTCTGGTTTGAATGTAGTCCACCATGTTCTCTTGCTTGCGCTTGTGTCCCTAACAAACTTGGGGGATGCATTCCTTTAGTGACAAGACTTTAGAGCAGTGACTCAAGCAATTTACCATGTTGTCCTATGTGCAACTCACTCCACAGTTACCATTGTGCTTAATGGAATTGCCAGGCTGTTACTATGTGATTATTGGGAAATAATGTTGGGTATTTTGCAGTGAGTCCATCAATAACCCATGTCACCAATACACCTACCATTTGTCCCTGTAATTAAGATATTGTTGGCTTCTATACACTTTTTTAAACAAAATAAAAAATAGGAAACTATATTTTTAAATGGTGTTTCATTTAACTAGAGCCTAGCAAATTTATAACATCAGATACCTGAGTTTTTGTAAATAATCTGCCAGCCCCAGAAGGAGATGCTAGAATTTATGTCAAATCATCATAATGGATACTTTGTTGTTCCAACCAGCTTGAAAACAGATGTATTTACAGTTCCGGCAGCTGCAGACCCACTATTAGAAAGCCAGATTTGTACTTCCTATTGTATCTGTGCTTCCTTGGTTAAATCCCAGCTCTCACTCCTGAAACAGAAGTGGTGAAATAAGAGAAGGAAAGCATCATCCAAATGGCAAAGAAACTATGTAGCACATTTTATCTGAGAATAAAATTATAAAACACTGAAAGAATTGGCCTGGCAATTCACGAGCACTAAGAATTCCAATTTTTGACTACTTTAAGTCATGTTGTAAATAGTGGCAATTAATGACTTAATACCTTCTTGGCCTCAGGGAGAAAAGATACCACTCTCCAGTAAGTTATATTAGAAATATTATAAAGTGTATTTTCATCCACCCTACCGACTGACGGCTCTAGAGACAAACCAAAAGATGGCATCTCCATAATCCTATGTGCTCCTTTATTTTATAGTAATTGAATTTTTATCTGGGCACGTGGTTATCCAGAACAAAAAGCATGCTACCAGCTTACCTTTTGTCTAGGTGTGGCCACATGCAGAAGTTCTGACCAAAGGAATATGGCAGAAGTAAACTGTGCGACCTTCTGGTCATCCTCCCTTCTGGCTCTGGAACACAGACATGGTGTCAAGACTGGACCATGTGGACCAGGACAATGAAGGGTGGACCATGCAGGCTACTCTGGGGACACTGGAGTGACAAAGCAGAGCCTGCTGCTGATAATACCATAGTCAGAGCCACCACATCAACATGGAGTCTTACATGGGAGAAATACATTTCTGTCTTGCTTAACCACTTTGTTTTTGATATCTGTGCCATGTTTACAAACCCATATCCTAACCAATAAAAACACATATCAAAAGTGTAGTCTGGAGTAAGAACTGTAATGGAATGAAAAAGATAGTTGTGTCTTTCTCCATCTCCCTGTATTTCTAACATTTCCAGGAATCCTAAGAAATAAATGTGTAAAAATTCTACAGAAGTAGTTTTCCAATATTCAACAATATGTTTACATGAGTATATTTTACCTTCCCAGGTAAAAATTTGTTAAAAGTTTGAAAGTTGCAAATGCTTGTGTCATGGCCCCCAGTCAGTGAATAATACAGATCCATCTTCATTCCTTGGTGCTGATTACCTTTTGGATGCCCAGTAAATTTAACTGGTTAACTGGTAGACTAGACTACCTTCAATTATCTAGGAGCTTTGCTAACGTAGAAAAGGCTCTGAAAATACTTTCCATCATGTTGAAATGCTTAAGAGATCGGTATGTGCCACTTCATAAAAAAATGGTAACCTGGATGATAATTAATGACAACATTTTCTGAACCAAAATTCTGGATGCCTTCAAAGAGATGGAGGCAGAGGTCATCGCTTTCAGAGAGAGACAATGAAGAGAGACAGTGATGTTCAGACCTTGTCTCTCAGAGTGGCAGCGCTTTTGGTGGGACATCATGATCCAGGATCTGGGGTCCTCTTTAAAGACTTGACTGCATTCCAAGTTGGTTGACTCTGGCTAACTGACCTTCAGACATCACTGGAAGTGGTGCAGTCTGGGAAAATGGAGTCATATGGCCCACATATTGGAGACATTCTGAAACACCTGCTGAAATAACCTGAAATTGGTTATTCAGAATTTACAAGGCATACAAAAAATCACAGTACTTCAGAAAATGGGGGGCAAATAGTTTCTCAGTTTGCCAGATCTCCCAGAAGCCAATTACTTGATGTCTTTTCTACCTAACTTTTCAGTGGTGATGCAGATTCCACACAAATGGAGAATAAAATGAGACAACCAAATTTATTTTTACTTATGGACCTGAGCCAGAGTTTAAATGACTCCAGCAATGGCACTCACTTCCCTTGGGAGCCTATTCTCTAGTCTAATAGATCTTGCTGTTAGGAGATTTCTCTTATAATTCTGCATAAATTGTCCCTCCCTGAATTCCATCCCATTATTCCTAGTTAGATGTCCTTGGACTCCCTTAAACAACGAATCCTCTTCTCATAGGCCATCCATTTCCAGGCAGGAGAGGGAGATGGAGAAGAAAAATGAGAGGGATGATGAGGAAGAATGAAGTCGAATCTATCAATTCTGCCCCAGTTTGTGCCTAATCAATGAACATTTCAGCCACAAACTGTTTCATATGGACACAGACAGCAAATTTATTAACAATGGCTTTCGATAATGTCAGAAAAATATTTAATTTTCAGCTAACCTCGACATCTACCTCTGTGTAAAATAAGTGAGATAGGTCAAAATCATAAAGCTAAAGACTAAAGATACAGTAAAGATAAAGTTAGAGATTAAAGATACTTGTCTGCAAGTTTTAAAATAATAGATTTGGCTCTCTTCTTGGTTACTGATCACTTCTCCCTTCCTCCTCCTAGACCTGGTCTTTTTAATAATGGACACTATTCACTGAGGTGTTTTAAAACTCCTGGACATTATGTTTATAATCTCATTGAATACTCACAACATGGCACCTATGACATGGTTTGTCCAGAACCCCACGATCAAGAACTGCCTCTCTGGCTGCCCATCCACACGGTTGCCATGCCACATGACAGCATGGCCAGGCACCAGCTACCATTGATCAGTGCAAGAGGGAACCTGACCAATGAGTCCTTCTCAGAAACAGGTTTGATTTGGGCCTAAGAAAGTCAAATCAGTCCCTTTTTGGGCATCTGGACTGAAATATGTAAAGCTTGGCTGCAGTTAGCTGTCATGTCTTCTCTTGGATGGACCAAAGAAGAGAAGAAGGCCATCTGTAAAGATAAGGGAGACTGAGGAAGAAGGCAGAATGGCCAACGATGAAAGGCAGATTCAACCAAATCCCGGGCCCTGCTTCCATTTGCTTCTGAGACTCGGTAGCACCCTATATTTTGATTTTATGAGGAATCTCAGAATCCTTATAATAAATACCATTTAAACTACATTAGTATTCTTTGCAACACAAAGAGTTTCAATTCATAGATGAAGGAACTGTGCAGCTGTAAGCAGAAGAGTAAAGACTCACATCCAAGTCTTTCTGACTCAAAGCTGAGCTTTTTGTCGTCACAGTATACTCACTGCCCCCCGGGATTTTCCAGTACGCAGTCTACACAAGGCTATGAATGGCTTGATGGAGGGAAAGGCCATTTGCACCCAATTCTTAGAGCAAGGTTGAAATCTCTCCTTCGGTGTAGATGTGACTTAAGCGACCCTGCCAGCTCACTGACCCTCCCTGATCACCAGGTTTCCATTTGGAAAACAAGCAGAATGGTTGCCCTTGACCAGCTGCTTCCCGGTGGGTGTGGTTTGTGTGTCGTTAATGGTGGGGTCAATGTCAGTACTCCCGAGGAGTCTCTTAAACTCCTCGCATTAAAACCGCTTTTGTTCTTGGCTGTGCTTGGACCGGATTTGTATTTTATAACACAAAACACTTCCAGTAAGCAGCCAGGATGTCTATACCAGGCAAGAAATACCAAAATGGGAATCCCAAAGTTAAATAGATGAGGATAGAACTGCTCAGTCATAACTGAGTCACGTCCGATGTTGTAGAAAAGGATGGAAGGAGAGAACACAACACCCATTAGGTTGTCTCTAACCATTGGCCTTACCCTCCCCCAAGTTTCCCTCCCTATCCATTTGGCAAAATTCTTTGCCATGCTGCATTCACAGTGTACACAGTGCTTAAGGGAAATGCATTTCCCTGTAGTGTCGCTTTATAACCAGAGGAGACTCTTAGAAAAGACGTTTCATCCAAAGCTCTCTTGAAAGGAAACTGGCTTCTTCCTGCTGGCAAGTAAATTTTCTGGCTTTAAGCCAATTTACCAGGCTGTTTTGTACACATCACATCTCGGTTCCCCTTTCCTGCCTTGAGATAGGCCCTATGGTATTCCTTCAGGAGCCAAGTCTATTAAACAGCAAAAACGAAATATGCAAATTATCTCCCAACTACATGCATGAAGCCCGCAAACGTTATTCTTAGGAAAGTGCTGATTATGGCAAATTATGAATTAATATGTCAGGCACTGAGGTTTAAAACCTTATAACTACGTTTACTGTATAAGAGCCCCCAAATGAATTGAAAAATAAGAAAGAAAAAAACAGCAAAATCAGTGAATCAGTGATTGCTAAGGGTGCCAACATTCAATTTCTGCCTTACTGACTCTGCCAACTCCACCATTCTTTGCACACATATGCACAGGTGCACCTCACACACGTGAGCACGTGCAAACACACACACATGCACACAATAAAGCAGAGAATAGACACATGAAACAGAAACAACCAGAGTGATATTTGGTCCTTCTGGTCTAGGCTCCTTGGCGAATTTCATCACAAGCTCCCTGATTCAAATTATTCCTTTTTAAGTCTTTCCACAAGTATCAATGGGGCTCCTACATGAGGTAAGCAGTAGTAGGCACTGTAGATATAGCAGCAAAGAAGACAGATGTGACCAGTCTCCTCCAAGACCACATGCCCTAACGCACTGCAGCTCTAAGTGTGGCCCAGACCAGCAGCATCCTCAAGCTTGTTAGAAATACACGTTCTCGGGTCCCACCTGCTGAATCAGAATCTCTGGTTGTGGGGCTCAGGAAGCTTTGTTTTAAGAAACTTTCCAGGTGATTCTTAAGCACGCTAAGCTTGATAAGTACCGGGACTGCAAGGCTAATGTTTTAATAACATTGGCAGAGGCATTTTGGTAAATGGAGTGAATGTGAAGGAACTCCAGTCATTTAAAACAACCGCTTTAGCATTTGTAGATTCTGAAGGCTTAGCCATTTCTGTAGGAAAGTTGAGCTACGATTCAGGAGTTTTCTGAAACTGGATCGACAAAGGATCCCAGACAATATGAAAAAAATACTTTTTGTTTTTAATACGGTAATAATATTAGCTACATATCTGTTAAAGATTTGTGTGGCTCCTGTTAAATTACATGTCCACAAGGAAGAGATCCAGTAAAACAAAAGTTTTCATCAATCTGTGATCACATTACAGTTATTCTTTAAAAGGAAAAAAACCTGATAATATGCTGAGCACATCGTCAATTGCAGAACAAGTTGTTTTATTTGAGGAGAGCTGCTGGTCAATATGGAGAGAAATGATGCCCCTCGTTTTCTTCATTGGCAATAGATCAATCTAAAGTGACAGTTCCCAGTTCCCAGGTCAGATAATGTTTCCAGGTAGGAAAGACAATATTCAAGGCCTAGAAAGCTGGGAGCCCAAGATCCTTTATTAAATACTGTGCCAAGAATGTGAGGCTGGGGGCCATGATTTGTTTTAACGACCACTCTGAAATTAGGCTTCGAGAGTTCCTCCATCCCCATCTGGCTGGTGGTTTCCTGGTTCCTAGGAGATACAGCGAAGGCGAAGCACAAGCTAATGATGTGGTCTTCATCCTGCACTGAGCATCTGTTCTGAGTCTCCGTCTCCTTCCTACACTGTTAAACCGGATTCTGCCTCTCAAGAAACCCAGAGGCTGTCTTTCCTTTCTCTGCTGACCCATCTCTCCCTTTTGCTGAGAACCTAGTCTAAATAGCAATAGCTTTTATTAATCCTTACTGTGTGGCAGGCACTGAGCTAAGTGTCCACATACCTTTTCTCCCCTTATCCTCACCCCAGGCCTAGAAGTAGGTGCTACTACCCCACCCATATTATGGATGAGGGAAGTGAGTCACAGAAAGGTTGGTTATCTTGCCAGAGACCAAGCAGAATAAGTGACAGAGCAGGGATTTAAAGCCTGGTTATTGGGCCCGCACCCTGCTACAACTGCCGTCCTCCTTTCTCTCCTGTTTCAATCCCCATTCTGCATTTCTCCACTGTCCATAACCTTCAGGCAATGTGTAGATGCCAATGCTATTCCATGCTTCCATTGTTTGTTGAAAACTATTTCTTAAACACCATATGCAGAACCTATTGGGCAATATAGAGAACACAACAAAACATAGTTGATACTCATTATTCATGGTAGTTCTAGAAAGTCTGCAGATAGTTCTCTAAAGTCACCTTGAACACGGAATTAGCAAATACAGACCCATCGCTCCGAGAGCAAATACAGGGTTAGGTTCCTGTAACCCTCTGGTCACAACATTTCATCAACCAATCCATACACAAACTCATGTGTGTTTCTGTTTGAAGACACCTTATTTAATATAATCGCTGATTCATTAACATTGGACTTGTGGCCAGCAGCGCTGTCCCTCCTGCCTGCACAGCGTTCATCTAACGCACGGATTTTCTCCATAAAGCACATTACAGCCTTCTTACACTCGGGAACGTCAGACAGCACTTCAAGTGCTGTGTTCAGGGCCGTTGTAAACAGCAAAATGACCAACTAACATGTGAAAAACATGGCACTAAAGACCACCAAAAAGACACCTGTTTACAGTATGAAAGTTGGAACAAGAAGGCAGAGCATCACCTTGCCCCACCCCAGCTGGGACATCTGTGTAAAGCGACTCTGATTTTTCGCCTCTCTGTGCTTGTCTGTGAATGACCACAATAGCTTTGTGAGTATCAATCTTGGGCTTACAAATAAATGTTCTCGAGTAGGTGGATTTGCAAATATAGAATCGGTGAACAATAAGGATCGACTGTACTAGACATTCGTCAGCTTATCGTGCCACTTTGTTGATATTCATAGGAAGAATAAATTACTTGAATGTTTCTAATAGACACTTTTCTGGTCTTATTTTGCTGGATGTCTGCTCTTCAACTAATGCAGTTGCCACCCCTTCTTCTCCATGCACACTCTCCTCTCAGCCTCCACACATCACAGCACACTCAGTCTCCGCTTGTCTGGACTACTGCTTAGTATTCACATTCCACTTATTCCTCTCCACATCCCGTACATTTTGGAGCTTCTCTGACCTAGAAGTCCTGAGCTTCTCAGTCTCTGCATACTCCCTAAGTGATGACGTCCTCAGCTTCAGTTACATCCATAAGCTAGCTCAGGCTGGCTCCCACTCCATTGCTTTTGTATTTCTTCTTTCCAGAAGGCTCTGCTCTGATATCCACATAAAAACTCCCTTCTTTGCTTCATTCAGGCGTCTGCCAGGATGACACCTCCTCCAAGCAGCCCTTCCCATGACTCTTTCCCCTTTCCTCCTTTATTTGCTTCATGGCCTCTTACACCACCTGAAATATTACATATTTGTTGTTTATTCCTTTGTCTTTATCCTTCTGTGGTAGGCACATTTCTAAGCTTGCCCCCAAGATTCCTGCCCTAAATGTACACACACCTGTGTGATCCCCTCCTTGGGTGAGAGGGGCCTCTGAATGCCACAGCATGGCCACTCCCTTGAAGGGGTCATGTTACAGGACAGAGGTGATGGGATAGCCACACCTGTCGTGGTGGACTGGAAAGAGATTTCCCTGCAGGCTTTGAAGAGGGGAGCTGCCATGTTGTGAGAAAGCCACATGTCTGGGACCCAAGGACAGCCTGCAGAGCTGAGAGCAACCTCCGGCCAACAGACAGCAAAAAAATGGGCACTGCGGGGCACAGACAGCTGCACGGAACTGAATTGTCCCAACAACCCAAAGGATCAGGGCAGAGGACCTGAGCCCCAGATGAGAGCAAGGCCCAGCCACCTCCTTGATTTCAGCAGGGGACACCCTGAACAGAGAACAGGGCTAACTGGCCCCCAGACTTCGGACTCACAGACGCTGCAGACAGTCAGTGGGTTTTGCTTTAAGCCACTAAGATTGTGGTAACTTGTGACACAGTGATAGACATGCCTTCCATTAGCACGCAAGCTACATGTGGGCAGGAGCCTGCCATTTTTGCTCATTGCTTTCTCCTCGGCACCAACAAAAGCTCTCAGCACATAGTTGGGACTCAATAATGAAGACGGGCTGGGTCTGTCTGGCCCGCAGACACATGGCCTGGGAGTCCAGAGCCCACCCAGGATTTCTGCACATTCCCTCCGCCTCCCTCATGCTTCTCTCTGGCCACTGTCCCTCTGGTGCCTCAGTTAGGCAGCAGACAATCTGGGTGTGATGTGCTGCTCCTCAATTAGTGTTTCCTTCAAATCTCAGAAGAACTTGTGTTCAGAAGGGGATAACCTCGGAGGGGTCACTTCCCGTGGTAAGGGCCAGGATGCGAAGGGTGCTACCTCCTCCACTTTGTGCAGGACAGCGCTGCCCGTGCCAGGTTTCTCCAGTACTAAAGCATGTAACCCACGGGGGCCTATCAAGGAATTCTTTCTAAATAAACCTAGTGCCTTTCTTAGGAGCCTTATGGGGACAGCTGTTAATACAGTGACATTTTCTACATCATTTCATCTAGGCTGATAAGTTCTACTTCAGACCTCGCTACTGAGCTTCACATGCATTTATCCATCTGCCTGCTGCTTACCTACGCTTGGAAGTCTCTCGGGGACCACAGATTCAACATGTCCTAAAACTGAACTAACCATTTCATTCCTGAGACATTCTTCTCATTGCATGGCACTTCCACCCAGTTGTCTGAGCTGTAAACCTTGGAATCACTTCTGAACTGCCCTCTCCCTCACACTCCAGGTCTGATCAATCAGTCATTCATGGAGTCAGACCTATTTCTTCTCCCTTGGAAATATCTCTCGACACCATCCACTTTACTCCAGTCCCATCACCAGTACCTGAGGCCAGGCCACCATCACCATCTCAGTCCTGCTTCAGAAAGTATCTCTACTCCCTTTCCTTCTCCAGTTCACTTTCCACAATGCAGCCAACCTGTCTTCTAACGCAAACAAGATCGCTTCCCTCCTTGTCCACCTTTCAGTGGGTCCCCTTGCTGCCCCGGGCTTACAAGGCTCACTCAGCTGCCTCTGGTTTCCTCCCTCCGTCGTCTTCACTAGGCCTCCCTATGACCTCACCCCAACCCTCTATCATGTTCTCAGTTGCTCAAAAACTCCCTGTTCTTGTCACCCTCACTTAACTTTTCCACGTGTTAATGTCTGCCTTCTCTGCACCTGGTTGATTTCTCCCTATCACTCAGGTCTCTTCTATATTTTTTCCTTAAGACTAGGTTAGGGTCCCCTCTTACTTGTTTTCATATGGTATCAAAATGTTCATCCTACTGCATTATAATTGATGATCCAATGCCTGCCTTCCTACTAGAACAGTGATCCACAGGGCAGAAGTTGCACCATCTTGTTGGCAGCTGTGTCCCAGTGACCAGCAGAGTATGGGACAACAGATGGTGCTTAATAATTATAGGTCAGTGAACAAATGAATGATGAGAAGACACAGATGCTAGTCTCTGGGAGCTCACCGTCTTGCTGCAAAGTTAACAACAAGAACGTGTGCAAGTTAACAACCCAACAGCAAAGTCACAATGCTAGGTAATGTTAGACAATATAAGCCTGTATTTGATTAATTATAGGTGAGAGTTATAAGAATGAAATGCATGAGCTCAGAGATACATGAGACGTCTGCAGGTGGGAAATGTTTGATGGAGAAGGCACGACTTGAGCTGATTCTTGGTCAATGCAGAGAACTTATGTCAGAGAAAGAACAGAGACACGGTACGTGAGGGGCTCTGGGGGTCAGTGGGGTGAGGCAGGAAACAGGCACACCCAAAAGAGTTTACATGGAAACAGTTTAAGTAGAGGGCAACTTGCAGAGGTGCCGAAAGTGACAGAAACAAACAGGGTGGTGAAACTCCAGAGGACTCAGAACTGGTGGAAGTCATTACTGTCACAAAGTTTGGAGGGATGAAGGGAGGAAATGCGTTTCCCTGAGCTGGGTGCATGGGGGAGCTGTGCAGGAAGAGTGGACCCCAGGAACCTGGACATGGAGAGATGCAGTCACTGCTAGCATCCCAGGGAGGAGGAAGGAGGAAGAGGAAACAAACAAGCCCATCCACCTCTGCTCTCACCCTCTCATCTCCTACCACACCTCCCCTCAGGAGCTGGGAGAAGAAAGCCTGAGTGATGGAGGGCAAGAGGAGACAGAGATGACAGAGGATGGGTTGAGCAGGGGAGGGGCAAATGGAAAAAATCAACAGCATAAGTTAGTCAGTTTAACTTTGCAGCAGAATTTCTTTACAGAATCAGGGAAAGTATAGCCAGAAAGGTGTTTGTGGAGGGGGTCTCTGTTTGAAGGATGAATGAATTAATTAATTAATAGAGACTAATGCTTATGGAGCACTTGCTATGCATTTGCAGCGTATTTCACAACCATAATGTCAGTCCAGGTTAATGAGTTTGGACTTTGTCCTATCACAACAGATAGCTAAGTAAAGCTTTTAGCAGAAGAGCGACAGAATAAAAGTAGTGTTCTAGATGAATTAAGCTCAGCAATGGTGTATTAGAAAAATTGAAGGGCTAGGGTTTGGATCCAGACAAATTAAGAGACTCCTGATAGTTGGGATATTGGTAGCTATAATAACAGTAGTTTATTGAGTGTTGTAGACACTGGTGGCATATGCTCTAGATAAATTCTCTCTCTTAATCTGCACAGCTCCACTCTATGAGGCAGATACTAGTATTCCCCTCATTTTACAGACGAGGAAACCGAGGCTCTGAGAAGTTAACAAACTTGCCTCCTGTTCTGTAGCCAGTAACTGGTAGAGCTCAAATTCAACTTGACGTCAGAGCCACACGTGGAACCCCAAGACAGAGCCGCCTCTCCAACTAGAAGTGATGGGGGCAGTGTGAGGAGACCCTGTAAGGCCAGCAGTACAACCTGTCCTGGTCTTGGGGGGTCACCTTCTCTCAGTTCCTCTATAGGTTTCAGGCAGCCTGTCCCCTCCTACTCACCAAAACCTTCACTGGAACCACCATAATTTGCATTTCTCTGATGAATGTTCCCTATTTCTCAATTTTCTCTCTTTCCCTTTCCCTATTTTGACAAGTTGTGAAGCAGTCAAGATGTCCATTCTGTTGAAGCTGTGAATCAATTAAGAAAGGTGAATATAAAAAAATACATATGGGGATTATATTAAATACCCTCCAAATGAATGTGTGTGCCTTCCCGCATATCTGAGAACCACCCTAGGAGGAAAACACAAACAGGTCCTTTATTTATAGAGGAGGATCACGGGTAGATCGATTTTAGAGAAAAGGTTTTTTGTAATAGATTACTGGTGCAGAGAATATTTATATTTGTAGAAAAAAAGCAAGTTATCTCTTTGGGATCAACGAGAGGACAGTCCCATGTCCCAAGAAGCCCCTCCATTCTCCCTACACCAAATGCCATGGGGTTCACCTAGATTTCCTCATGGGCTGCTCCTGCCACCCAGGTACTGACAGCAGAGCACAGAGATCCAGAATATTTAGTGAGCATCGTCAGTCCAATCCCATATGTGCTACAAAATTGTTCAGAGCGTTTACTGGAGTGGGGGAAAGCGCGCTGTTTTTGGATATCCCTGCCTACCCTTCAAGAAAGCGTCCTAGTGAATCCTCAACTGTGCTATAAAGTGACTAATCATGCACACCCCTACTGAACCATGAAGACCCCACCACCACCAGACCCATTTCCTCACTAAATAAATTGTGAAACAGAATAAAGAGTAGAAACCAATAAGGATATAAACCAAATCAATGGGGAAAGAAAATCACAGTTGAGAAAAAACTCATGGTCTTGTTGTTATTATTTATTTTTGTTGTTAGTTTTGGTTGTTTTTGAAGTTCACTAACTGGAGAAACTGCTGCAAAAATGGGAGGGGGCGATATGTATTTCTTGAGAATGAGTGTTATTCTGAGATTTCAGAAAATCGAAGTCTGTCGCACTAGTAAAATGAGAGAGAAAGCTGGGCATATGAAGCAAGCCATTTTTTGTAACTCCTAATGCCTGTGTGCATAATTCCAAATCAAACATATTCACATTATTAACTTTTTAAAGTTTATTAGTCTCAGTGCTAATGAACTCATTCATCCTTGGCAAATGCACATGGCTCCCTAATGAAACGTCGATAGATAGATCGGCAGTGGAGTGAGCACATCCAATGGTGGATGCCAAATTCCGCTTGGCTGTAATGACTGGAAAGACGAGTTCACTTCCAAAGAGACATTGGACTCAGCCTCCTGTAATGGGGAAAGCACTGGAGTGGACATCCACAGACTGGGATTCTACACCTGGCTCTGCCTCTTGGCGGCTGAGTGACCTTGAGCAAGTCTTCTGCAAGAAGAGGAGACTGGCCTAGCTCAACCCAAACCTTTTTTCTAGATCTGTAATTAAATACTCTTTTCCCTACCCTGGCGTACCAGTCCCCTTCTACGAGTTATCAGTGTTTATATACATTACAATGCATGACATCTTATATTTAGACATCCGCCTAGTTAAACAATGGATCATTTTTTACAGATAAAATTAAAACCTGGCTCCTCAGGAGATATCACGCCACAGGTTATGGGTTTTAATTTCTGACCTGTGTGAACATTGCACAAGTTCAGAGTTGTAATGAGTTTCCTAACCTGTGTCGGTTTGTGGCAGCCTGCATGACAGTGTGTTGAGAACGCCACGGGAGATACAAAATGGAACAGCCCTTTAAAAAAATTCCACGCAAGCCTCCCTCCTCTCAATTATCAGTTTGGAAAAGTAGCCTGAACATGGGCGCTCTTCTATCTGGGGGTTTCTGAACTGCTAGCGTTATTTCCCCAGGGTAAACCTCCTGTCCTCGTGAGATGACGGCTTGGGTTTTTTTTTTTCTTACTTTACTCAGATCTTTAAAATTGCACAACAGCTAGGATATTGGGATGTTTTCCCCCCAGTGCTTCATGGGAAGAGCCTGCTTTATTATTGAGCGAAAGCAAAAATAATAATCATGAAAAGCTTTTGCTTCTGGACCGTATAAATTATCTCCAATTTTCCTCATTATTTTCTTCTGCAGGGTAGAAAGAGATTGCCTGTGGTAAAATATGTATCAGCACAAAACAAATAGAAAACAGTTTAAACCACAGAAGTATTTACCTTTTTTATTTAAAAAAAGACATTTTAATCCTATTAACAGTAAATTATATTACCTATTGTGAAAGCAGACATGAAAGAAATATTTGAAGCATGCAGTTAATTATGACACCAAGTGACACGTAATATTTATGTTCCCCTTGTATAGCCCGAGCGGTTTTCCTTTCACTAACTGAGTCACACGCTGATTAAAGTCTTGAAACCAATGCTGAGATGGACCCACAGGCACATCTGCCGTGGGTGCTTCATTCTATGGATCATTAATGGTACAAGAAACAGCCATTGTTTATTCTTTTATTGTCCTAATTTCACATAGAGGGAAAAAAATTCTCTACCCCAATCCTTTTATTTTAATTCTCCATTTCTGCATATTTATTAACTGTCCACACGGGCACAGCAAAGCAGGGAGTTTGCAAACGAATTTCAATATGGAACAGCTGTGCCTCAGTAAGGCTGGTGGGGTTTTTGAAACTCCAAGACATTCATGAAAGCACCTGCGCTCTTTGAGGGACGCGACTAACCCACCTAAGTAAAGCAGGTGTTTTGGACGTTAGGATGTACTTCTATACAACTGGAACAAAGTATAAAATATTGGTTAAAATTAGTAAGTCGTATGCCTGTTTGGTGACTACACCGTGATGTAGCCAAGCTATGGCAGAGATATGGGCAATGTAGCTCCTCTCTGCCTGGCATTCCAATCACACATGGTCCAATTCCAGGGAGAGGGTGCTGGGAGGTCACTTTCAGGGGCCAAATGTATGCAGACCCTCCCACTGGTCTATGCTGCACCCTTGCAGAGTCTCAAGCAGCAAACTACAGCTCCTTCCTTTCACACATAAAAGGTTGGGGCTGAAATCATCGCAACTGTTTCTACCAAGTTACTTAATAACAGCTGCGGACGTCCAACTGTCTCCTACCAGAGGCCAGGCATACATTCTGTTGTTTCCAGCAGTGGTAACATGTTTTATTTGAACTACCTCATTTTTTATTCTGTGAGTCATGCAGACATTTCACCTAACACTTTGGTTTCATTACTATTTGCATCTCCTAAAATGGGTTGAGTTGGAATCCCATTGGCTATGGAAACATGTAGTTGACCATAAGACATTCCCACTATGAGACGGTATCTTAAGATGAGAAGCTAATATAATTCTAAGAATAGGAGTTTTTATTCCACTATTATTTCCCATTGAATTTCCATAGATTGAGACGGATTTTTATGTCAGAACATAATGTCACAAATATCTGTGATTTGAAATAACAAAAGCGATCAAGCTTATTGAACACCTACTGGACACTGGGTGCTTTGTATGTATTCTCATTTACCTCACAATAAGTTTGCAAAGTCAGCACCAATATCCCCTTTGTCTGGGCAGAGACCAACAAAGGAACTTGCTGAAGGCCAAGAGCGATAAGTGGAAGAACCACAAAGCCATGGCAAGTGGGTACTCAGTCCTTACTACCAACTACTTCTCATTTATATTTTAATGGTTTGGTTACTAACTACAATGTTACTACACAAATAGTAACAGTTGAGTGAAGGTATTTAAATTTGAATTAAATATCCATTATAAGTTTGAGAAATAATTCTACCAGACTTCACTTTGCTACAAAATATTCAGAACATTTCATCCAAGTTTCAAATTATAATCAGATGAAATTTCTTTTAGTTGAGATAAAATTTACATTTTCTGAAATGCACAGATCTTAAGTGTACAGTTTGATAAGTTTTGACAAATCCATACGTCTGTGTAACTCAAGGCTCTATCAAGATAAAAAAATGTTTTCATCACACTGGAACATTCTGTCAAGCCTGTTCCCGGTCAGTCCCTGCCCATCCACGTAAGTAACTATCATTCTGATTTCTGTCAGATCATTTTGCCTATTCTTAACTTCATGCAGAATCATACAGTATTGTGTTAGTTTTCTATTGCTTCCATAACAAATTATCACAAACGTAGCTAACTCTACTTGTGCTCATTAGTTTATGTGTGTTTAGTTCTACACCATTTTACCATGTGTGTAGGTCTCTATTTCCACTAGCACAAAGTGCTGAGCAGCCTGTCACCACCAGAATCCCCCAGGCAGCCATTTAATAACCAGATCCACCTCCGCCCCATATCTAATCCCTAAACTTTATCCATTTCTAAAATTTTGTCATGTAAAAATGTGATATAGATGGATTCATATAGTATGTAACCTTTGGATAGGCTTTTTTCTCTCAGCATAATTACTCGAACATTCATTAAGTTCTTTCATGTATCAATAGTTTACAGTCAGCCCTCCATATCCAGGAACTCTATATCTGCGGATCCAACCAACTGAGGATGGAAAGGCCTGCCACGGTTATGTCTGTACTGAAGATGTACAGACATTTTTTTCTTGTCATTATTCCCTAAACAATACAATATAACCACTATTTACATTGTATTAGGTACTATAAGTAACCTAGAGATGATTTAGAGTATACAGGAAGATGTGTGTAGGTTGTACGCAAATACTATCCCATTTTATAGCAGGGACTTGAGCATCCACAGATTTTGGTATCAGAGGGGGTTCTGGAACAAATCTGCCATAGATATCGAAGGACGACTGTATTAATTTTTTTGAGGAGTAATAGTCCATTGTATGTATGTACCAGAGAGTGTTTATATACTCATTCAAGGATATCTGGTCTGTTTCTAGTGTGGGAATATGAATATTTGTGTACAGCTTTTTGTGTGAACATGTTTTCATTTCTCTGAGATAACTTCTGAAACTTTCAACTGCTGAGTTGTATGATAATTGTATGTTTAGCTTTTAAAAAATACTGCAGAACTTTTTTCCAGATTGGCTGCACCATTTCACATTCCCACCACCAATGCATGCATAACTCACATCCTCCCCAGCATTTGATATTGTCACTATTTTTAATGTTAGTCTTTCTCATAGGTATATAGTCATAGATCATTGTGGTTTTAATTTCCATTTACCTGATGGCTGATAATGTTGAACATCATTTAATAGGCTTATTTGCCATCTGTATTTGCTCTTCAGTGAAATATCTATTCATGTTTTTTGTCCATTTTTCAGTTGGATTGTTTACTCTTTTACTGTTGAGTTGTGAGAGTTCTTTATATATTCTAGATACTAGTCCCTTTGTGAATGAGTAGTTTACAAATATTTTCTAACAGCCTGTAGCTTGTTTTTTTCATCCTCTTCACATGAGCTTTTGAAGAGCAAAAGTTTTTAATTTTGACAAAGTCCCATTAATCAATTTTTCCTTTTATGAATTGGGCTTTTAGTGTCAAGTCTAAGAACTCTTTGCCTATACCTAGATTCTAAAGATTTTCTTCTACGGTTTTTCTAAAATTCTATAATTTCATGTATTACATTTAAGTTTGTAATCCATGTTGAGTTAATTTTTGTATAAAGTGTGACTTAAGTCGAGGCCTGTGTAAAATTTTTTGGTGTATGCTTGTCCAATTGCTCAAACAATTTGTTGAAAAGTCTGTGCTTCCTCCACTGAATCGCTCTTTGAACTTGATCAACAATAAGTCAAGTGTGTGTTTGAGGTTCCTTTTCTGGATTCTCTGTTTTCTTCCACGTTTCTAGTGTCCACCTCTCCACCAATACTACACTATCTTGATTGCTGTCACTATATAATAAGTCCTGATATCAAGTAGTTATTCCTCCTACTTTGTTCCTCTTTATCAATATTATTGTTGCTATTATAGAGGCTGTGACTTCCATGTAAATTTTGTAATAATTTTGTCTATATCTCAAAAAAAACTTGCTGAGATTTTGATAGGCACTGCATTAAACCCATGGATCAATGTGGGTAGAAGTGACATTTTACTATGTTGAGTCTACTAATCTGTCAACATAGTATGGTTCTCCACTTATTTAGATATTCTTTGATTTCTTTCATCAGCATTTTTTAATATGAAGCATATAGTCCCTGTACATGTAACGTTAAGTGGATCCTTTAGCATTTCATTTTCTTTGGGGAAATTATAAATGGTATTATGTTTTTACTTTAGGTTTCCACATGTTCAATGTTAGTATATAGAAATGTGTGTTGATTGTGTGTTCTACAAACCTGCTGAACTCACTTATTATAGAAGTTTATGTGTATGCATAAATTCCTTGAGATTTTCTACGTAGACAATCACTTCATCGGCAAATGCAGACATTTTAATTTCTTCTTTACTGATCTGTATGTCTTTTGTTTCTATTTCTTGCCTTATTACAGTGGTTAGTATTGCCAGTGCTATGTAGAATACGAATGGTGAGAGAAAACATCCTTGCTTTGTTTCTGATCTTAGGGGGAAAGCACTAAGCCACAGTTAAGTATAATGTTAGCTGTAGGTGTTTTATAAATGCTCTTTATCAAGCTGAGGTAATTCCCTCTATTCCTAACTTGCTCAGAGTATTTTTTTAAATCACGAAAGGTGTTGGATTTTGTCAAGTGCTTTTTCTACATCAATTAACGTGATCATATAATTGTTCTTTAGCTCGTTAGTAAGGTGGAATACCTTGAGTGATTTTTAAAAGCTTAGCCAGCCTTGAGTAACATTCCACATCCACTCTAGCAATCTATGACTTTTGATTACTGTAGTCAGTCCACATGCATTAAGGTAATTATTGATATGTTAGAGCTTAAGTCTGCCATTTTATTATTTGTTTTCTATTTGTTTCCTTCCTGGTCCTTGTTCCTCTGTTTCTCTTTTCTTGACATCCTATAAGTTATACATCTAACTTATAGATATATTAGAAATCTATTTTGATTTATTTACACATTTTTAAATTTATCTCTTTGTATAGATTTTGTAGTGGTTGCTCTGGGTATTAAAATATACATATGTGACATCACAATGTACTGGTATCACCACCTTACCACTTTAAGCGTGGAAATCTTACCTCCGTTTAGGTCCTTTTAACCTTCACACTTTAAAATACTATGTTGAGGATCAGATGGTCTTAATATTTTTGTTTCAATCATGAAACAAGATTTATAAAACTCTTAAGGAAAAGAGTAATTTATTGTGTGTATCCATATTTCTGCTCTTTTTGTTGTTCATTCCTCCTTCCACATGATCCAAGACCTTTCTTTTTTCATTTCCTTTTTGTTTGAAGAAATTTCTTTAGTCAATATTTAAGAGCAGACCTGCTAGCAACAAAGTCTTTTAGTTTTTCCATTCTTTGAGAAAGTCTTTATTTCCTCCTCATTCCTAAAGTATGGTTTTCCTGGATATGAGATTCTGGGTTGACAGTTCTCTTCTTTCAGCAGTTGGAAAATTTTATTCTAGTTTCTTCTGGCATCCATAATTTCAGACGAGCATTGGCAGAGTTTTCAGAAGGATTCTTCATTAGTATTGAGAAAAATGCTATTCTAGGCCTACCTAACAAGTTAAAATGCCAAAGAGGTAGGAATCAGACTGTCTCTAAGTAACTTTACTGCATTGCTAGGAAAAGATTGAGCATATTAAATAGAGATATTGAGATTATAATAAAAGCCCAAATAAAACCTATGGGTAAGAAGCTCCATGGCCAAAATTAAAAGATACATAGGATGGGATTAACCACAGTTAAGACATTGCAGAAGAAAAGAACAGTGAACTAAAAGGCATAGTAATAGAAACTATTATATCCAAAATAAAACACATGGGGAAAATAGAATTTTTTTAATGAAAAGAGTATTTGTGAGCTGTGGGACAATATTAATGTACAGAGGAAGAAGGGGAAGAGCTACAGCTGACTTCTTGTCAGAAACAATGTAAGCCAGTAGATAGTGGAAGAGCATCTTTAAAATATAGAAAAGCAAAGAAAAAGACAGTAAAGAAAGAAGTGAACTGTCAACCTGGAATCTATACAAATGAAAAGAGCCTTCAAACACAGCAATGAAACAGAGACTTTTTCAGACAGGCATAAACTCAAAGAATTCATCACCAGCTCAACTGCACACAAGTAATGTCAAAGTGAGTCCTTCAGGCAGAAGAAAATGATCCCAGATGGAAATCTGGATACATCCTGGGTTGCCCAACTGTGGCACTACTTATATTTGGACCAGATAATACTTTGTCATGAAGGGACTTCTGTACATTGCAGGCTGTTTTTCACCATCCCTGGCCTCTACCCACTAGGTGTCAGGAACACTCCCCTTCCCCAGTTGTAACCACCAAATTCTCACACTTTATCAGTGGTCCCCTGGCAGGGGCAAAATTTTTCCAGTTGAGAGTCACTAATCCACACACAAAAAAATGAAGACTACTGGAAATGGTAGCCATGTGGTTAAATATAAAAGACAGTTTTCTTATTATTTAAATCTCTTTAAAAGATAATAAATTGTTTAAAGCAAAAAATAATGATGTAGTCAGGGATTTATAACACATGTAGAAATAATATCTGACCACAATAGCACAAGGCTGGGAGGGAAGAAATAAAAGTATACTTTTATAAGGTTCTTATACTATACGTGAGGTGACAAAATGTAGATTTTTATTAGTTAAAGATAGATGCTATAAACCCTACAGCAACCACTAAAACACAACAAAATGTTATAACTAATAAGCCAACAAAAGACAAAAAATGAAATAATAAAAATGCCCAAATAGTCCAAAAGAAAACAGAAAAAGACAAAAAGAGAGCAAAGGATAGATGATACAATAGAAAACAAATAGCAAGATGGTAGATTAAAACTCCACCATTTTAATAATTACATTAAATATAAATGAATGCCCACGCTCACCATGTCTGTTTGACATTATACTGAAGATTATAATCTTAAAGCAATGAAAAGAAATAGAAAGCATCCAAATTGGAAAGGAAGAATTAAGACTGTCTTTATTTGCAGATGACATGATAGTATGTATAGAAAATCCTATAAAATCTAAAAAACAAAAAAGAAAGCCTACTAGAACTAAATCAGTTTAGCTACACTGCAGAATACCAAATAAATACACAAAAACCAATTGTATTTCTATATACTAGCAACGCATATTGGAAATTAAAATTAAAAAACCATTTACAGTAGCATCAAATAACATGAAATACTTAGGCTTAAATCTGAAAAAAGATGTGCAAGATGGGTACACTGAAAACTACAAGATACCGCCGAGAAATGTTCAAGACATTATCAATAAAAGAAGAGAGACACCATTCTAAACAAAATGTCGACAATCTCTTATAGAAATTGACAAATAGATTCTAAGTTTCAAAGGTAGAAACTTTACCTGATTTCAAGACTTATTATAAAGCTAGAATACTCAAAACAATGTGGTACTGGGCTAAAGACAAACAAATAGATCAATGGAACAGAACGGTCTAGAAATAGATATATACATCTATGACCAACTGATTTTTGACCAGGTTACAAGGAAATTTAATAGAGAAAAAAATAGTTTTTGTTAACAAATGGAGCTGTAAGATTAGAGAGCCACATAAAAAAAAAAGAGAAAGAACTTTTTTCATACCTTAGACTACATGCAAAAATAAACTCAAAATAGACCACCTAAATATACAAGCTAAAACCATAAAATTTCCAAAAGAAAACCTAGGAGAAAATCTTTGAGCCCTTGAGCTAAGAAAGATTTCTTAATTACAATGCCAAAAGTATGATCCGTAAGAAAAAAAATTGATAAATTAGATACATCAAAATTAATAACTTCTGTTCTTCAAAATACAATGTTTAGAGAATTAAAAGGCAAGTCACAGATTGGCTTAAAATATTTTCAAATTGCATTACTGATAAAGGTCTCATATACAAAATGTTCTTAAAAAATAAAACTTAAAACTCAATAACAAGAACAGAAACAATACAATTTAAAATAATGGCAGAAGATTTGGACAGATACTTTGTGAAAGAAGATACACAGATGGCAAATATATACTTGGAGACAAGTTGAACATCATCGGTCATTAGGAAAATGCAAATGAAAACCACAATGAGATACTAGTACACACCTATTAGAACGGCTAACCTTGGCCACACCAAGTGTGATTAAGGATGTGGAGGAACTCAAAGTCTATTACACATCTGGTGGGAATGTGAAATTGTACAATAACTTTGGACAGCAGTTTGGCACTCACTTTCTTCCAAGTTACACAGGCACTTTCCTTATGACCAACAATCCCATCCCTGGATATTTACCCAAAAAAGATAAAGATATATATGTCCACCCAAAGATCTTTACGTGCATGTTTACAGCAGCTTTATTCATAGTTGCCGAAAGCTGGAAACAACCCAAATGTCCATGAACAAATCAATGGAAATGAATCCATGGTGCATCCACACAGGGGAATACAGGCACACCTCATTTTATTGCACTTCACTTTATTGCGCTTTGCAGATATTGCATTTTTTTTTTTTTTTTACAAATTACAGGTTTGTGGCAACCCTGTATCAAGCAAGTCTATTAGTGTCATTTTTCCAAAAGCAGTTGCTCATTTCACGTCTCTGTCTCACAGAGTAAACTCTCGTGATATTTCAAACTTTTCCACTGTTATTATGTTTATTATAGTGGTCAGGGATCTTCCATCTTACTATTATAATTGTTTCGGAGCACCATGAACTGCACCATGTGAGACAGAAAACTGAATAGATAAAGGTTTTGTTAGTTCTGACTGCTGCGCTGACCTGCCATTCCCCCATCTCTCTCCCTCTCCTCGGGCCTCCCTATTCCCTGAGACACAACAACACTGAAATTAGGCCAATTAATAAGCCTACAATGGCCTCTAAGTGTTCAAGTGAAAGGAAGAGTCACATGTCTCTCACTTTAAATCAAAAGCAAGAAATGATAAAGCTTAGTGAGGAAGGCATGTTGAAAGCCAAAAAAGGCTGAAAGCTAGGCCTCTTGTGCCAAACAGTCAGCCAAGTTGTGAATGCAAAGGAAAAGTTCTTGAAGGAAATTAAAAGTGCTACTCCAGTGAACACATGAATTATAAGAGAATAAAACAGACTTATTGCTGATATGGAGGAAGTTTTAGTGGTCTGGATAGAAGATGAAACCAGTTACAACATCCCCTTAAGCCAAATCCAGAGCAAGGCCCTAACTCTCTGCAATTCTATGAAGGCTGAGAGAGGGAAGGAAGCTGCAGAAGAAAAGTTTGAAGCTAAAAGGTTGGTTCATGAGGTTTAAGGAAAGAAGTCATCTCCATAACATAAAAGTGCAAGGTGAAGCAGCAGGTGCTGATATAGAAGCTGTAGCAAGTTATCCCGAAGATCCAGCTAAGGTAACTAATGAAGGTGGCTACACTAAACAACAGATTTTCAATGTAGACAAAACAGCCTCATATTGGAAGAAGATGCCAGCTAGGACTTTCATAGCTAGAGAGGAGAAGTCAATCCCTGGCTTCAAAGCTTCAAAGGACAGGCTGACTCTCTTGTTATGGGCTAATGCAGCTGGTGACTTTAAATTGAAGTCAATGCTCATTTACCATTCTGAAAATCCTAGGGTCCTTAAGAATTATGCTAAATCTACTGTGCCTGTGCTCTATAAGTGGAACAACAAAGCCTGGATGACAGCACATCTGTTTACAACACAGTTTACTGAATATTTTAAGCTCACTCTTGGGACCTACTGTTAATAAAAATGATTCCTTTCAAAATATGACTGCTCATTGACAATGCACCTGGTCACCCAAGAGCTCTGATGGAGACATATGACGAGATTAATGTTGTTTTCATGCCTGCTAATACAACATCTATTCTGTAGCCCGTGGATCAAGAAGTAATTTCAACTTTCAAGTCTTATTCTTTAAGAAATCCATTTCATAAGGCTATAGATGCCATAGATAGTGATTCCTCTGATGGATCTGTAAAGTCAATTGAAAACCTCTGGAAAGAATTCATTATTCTAGATGCCATTAAGAAGATTTGTGATTCATGGGAAGAAATCAAAATATCAACATTAACAGGAGTTTGGAAGAAGTTGATTCCAGCTCTCATGGATGACTTGGAGGGGTTCAAGGCTTCAGTGAAGGAAGTAACTGCAGACGTGGTGGAAACAGCAAGAGAACTAGAATCAGAAGTGAAGCCTGAATATGTGACTGAATTGCTGCAATCTCATGATAAACTTTAACACATGAGCAGTTGCTTCTTGTGGATAAGCAAAGAAAGCGGTTTCTTGAAATGGAATTCACTCCTGGTGAAAATACTGTGGAGATTGTTGAAATGACAACAAAGGATTTAGAATATTACATAAAGTTAGTTGATAAAGCTGCAGCAGGGTTTGAGAGGATTGACTCCAATTTTGAAAGAAGTTCTTCTATGGGTAAAATGCCGTCAAACGGTATCACATGCTACAGAGAAATTTTTTGTGAAAGAAAGAGTCAATCGGTGTGGCAAACTTCATTGTTGTCTTATTTTAAGAAATAACCACAGCCACCCCAGCCTCCAGCAACCCGCACCCTGATCGGTCAGCAGCCATCAACATCGAGGCAAGGCCCCTCCACCAGCAAAAGGATTACGACTCACCAAAGGCTCAGATGATGGTTAGCATTTTTCAGGAATAAAGTATTTTTTAATTAAGGTATATACATTGTCCTTTTTAGACATAATGTTATTGCACACATAGTGCAAACATAATTTTATATGCACTGGGAAACGAAAATATTTGTGTGACTCGCTTTATTGCAACATTCGCTTTATTGTGGTGGTCTGGAACTGAACCCGCAATATCTTCGAGGTGTGTCTGTACCACTCAGCAATAAAAAGAAACAAACTACCGACACACAACACCATGGATGAACCTCAAAAGCATTATGCTAAGTGAAAAGAGCCAGACACAAAAGGCTACATGTCACATGATTTTGTTTATATGACATTCTGGAAAAGATAAAACTAGAAGGACATGCGAATGATCAGTGGGTGCCAGGACGTTGGGTTGGGGAAGGAGATTGACCACAAAGGGTTGTGAGGGAACATTCGGGGATTCTGCACATTCATCAAAAGTCATGAAACTGGGGCCGCCCGGTGGCGCAGCGGTTTAGTCCGCGCTTGGCAGCCCGGGGTTCGCGAGTTCGGATCCCTGGCGCCCGCCGACGCACTGCCTGTCAGCCATGCTGTGGCGGCGTCCCATATAAAGTAGAGGAAGATGGGCACGGATGTTAGCCCAGGGCCAGTCTCCCTCAGCAAAAAGGGGAGGATTGGCAACAGATGTTAGCTCAGGGCTGGTCTTCCCCACAAAAAAAAAAAAAAAAAAAAAAAAAGTCATGAAACTGTACAACTAAAAAGCTGAATTGTACTGGATTACATCTCAATAAGTTTGACTTTTTTAAATTTATGTTTTTTTAATAGATGTCATAATAGTTTACAACATTGTGAAATTTTAGTTGTACATTATTGTTTGTCAGTCACCATATAAATGCTTCCCTTCACCCCTTGTGCCCAACCCCCAACCCCCTTCCCCCGGGTAACCACCAAACTGTTCTCCCTGTCCATGTGTTTGTTTATCTTCCACATGTGAGTGAAATCACGCAGTATGTGTCTTTGGCTTATTTTGCTTAACATAATACCCTCTAGGTCCACCCATGTTGTTGCAAATGGGACAATTCTGTCTTTTCTTATGGCTGAGTAGTATTCCATTGTATATATATACCACATCTTCTTTATCCAATCATCAGTGGAGGGACACTTGGGTTGCTTCCACTTCTTGGCTATGGTGAATAATGCTGCCATGTCAGTGCATAAGCCCCTTTGGATTGTTGATTTCAGGTTCTTTGGATAGATACCCAGTAGTGGGATACCTGGATCATAAGGTATTCCTATTTTTAATTTTTTGAGGAATCTCCATCCTGCTTTCCATAGAGACTGCAACAGTTTGAATTCCCACCAGCAGTGAATTAGGGTTCCCGTTTCTCCACAACCTCTCCAACATTTTTTGTTTTTTGTCTTGGTGATTATAGCCATTCTAATGGGCGTAAGGCGATATCTTAGCATGGTTTTGATTTGCATTTCCCTGATGATTAGTGATGCTGAACCTCTTTTCATGTGCCTACTGGCCCTCTATCTGTATATCTTCCTTGGAGAGATGTCTGTTCATATCCTCTGCCCATTTTTTGATCGGGTTGTTTGTTTTTTGTTGTTCAGCCGTGTGAATTCTTTATACATTATGGAAATTAACCCCTTGTTGGATACACGATTTGCAAATATTTTCTCCCAGCTGGTGGGTTGTCTTCATTTTAATCCTGATTTCATTTGCTTTATAGAAGCTCTTCAGTCTGATGAAGTCCCACTTATTTTTTCTTTTATTTCCCTAGTCCAAGTAGACATGGAATTTGAAAAGATCCCTCTATGACTGATGTCAAAGAGTGTACTGCTTATGTTTTCTTCCAGGAGTTATATAGTTTCAGGTCTTAGCTTCAAATCTTTGATCCATTTTGAGTGAATTTTTTTGTATGGAGAAAGAAAATAGTCTACTTTCATTCTTTTGCATGTGGCTGTCCAGTTTTCCCAGCACCATTTATTGAAGAGACTTTCCTTTCTCCATTGTATGTTCTTGGCTCCTTTGTTAAGGATTAGCTGTCCATAGGTGTGTGGTTTTATTTCTGGGCTTTCAGTTCTGTTTCATTGATCTGTGTGTCTGTTTTTGTACCAGTACCATGCTGTTTTAATTATTATAGCTTTGTAGTGTATTTTGAAGTCAGGGATTGTGATGCCTCCAGCTTTGTTCTTTTTTCTCAGGATTGCTTTAGCTGTTCGGGGTGTTTTGTTGCCTCATATAAATTTTAGTATTCTTTGTTCTATATCTGTGAAGAATGTCGTTGGGATTCTGATTGGGATTGCATTGAATCTGTAGACTGCTTTAGGTAGTATGGACATTTTAACTATCTTTATTCTTCCAATCCATGTGCATGGGATATCTTTCCATTTCTTTATGTCATCATACATTTCTTTTGATAGTGTCTTATAGTTTTCATTGTATAGGTCTTTCAGCTCCTTGGTTAAATTTATTCCTAGATATTTTATTCTTTTTGTTGCAGTTGTAAATGGAATTGTCTTCCTGAGTTCTCTTTCTGTTAGTTCATTATTAGAGTATAGAAATGCAACTGATTTTTGTAAGTTGATTTTGTACCCTGCAAACTTGCTGTAGTTGTTGATTATTTCTAACAGTTTTTCAGTGGATTCTTTAGGGTTTTCTATATATAAAATGATGTCCTCTGCAAACAGCAAGAGATTCACTTCTTCATTGCCTATTTGGATTCCTTTTATTCCTTTTTCTTGCCTAACTGCTCTGGCCAAAACTTCCAGTACTATGTTGAATAAGAGTGGCGAGACTGGGCACCCTTGTCTTGTTCTCAGAGGAACAGCTTTCAGTTTTTCCCTGTTAGTATGATGTTGGCTGTGGGTTTGTCATATATGGTGCTTATTATGTTAAGGTACTTGCCTTCTATGCCCATTTTGTTGACAGTTTTTATCATATATGGATGTTGAATCTTGTCAAATGCTTTCTCTGCGTCGATTGAGATGATCATGTGGTTATAATTCCTCGTTCCATTAATGTGGTGTATCACATTGATTGATTTGCAGATGTTGAACCATCCCTGCATCCCTGGTATAAATCCCATTTGATATGGTGTATGGTCTTTTTAATATATTGCTGTATTCAGTTTGCCAATATTTTGTTGAGGATTTTTGCATCTGTGTTCATCAGCGATATTGGCCTGTAGTTTTCCTTCTTTGTATTGTCTTTGTCTGGCTTTGGTATCAGGGTGATGTTGGCCTGGTAGAATGTGTTAGGAAATATTCCACCTTCCTCTTTTTTGTGTGATAGCTTGAGAAGGATAGGTATTAAATCTTCTTTGAATGTTTGGTAAAATTCTCCAGAGAAGCCATTTGGTCCTGGACTTTTATTTTTGGGAGATTTTTGATTACTATTTCAATCTTTTTACTTGTGATTGGTCTATTCAGATTCTCTATTTCTTCTTGATTCATTTTTGGGAGGTTATATGAGTCTAAGAACTTATCCATTTCTTCTAGATTGTCCAATTTCTTGGCATATAGTTTTTCATAGTATTCTCTTATAATCCTTTGTATTTCTGTAGTATCCATTGTAATTTCTCCTCTTTCATTTCTAATTTTATTTATTTGAAACTTCTCTCTTTTTTTCTTAGTGAGTCTGGCTAACGGTTTGTCAATTTTGTTTATCTTCTCAAAGAATCAACTCTTTGTTTCGTTGATCCTTTCTACTATATTTTTGATTTCAATTTCATTTATTTCTGCTCTTATTTTTATTATTTCCCTCCTTCTGCTGACTTTGGACTTTGTTCTTCTCTTTGTAATTCTGGTAGGTGTAGTTTAAGGTTGCTTATTTGGGATTTTTCTTGTTTTTTAAGGTGGGCCTGTATTGCTACGAGTTTCCCTCTCAGGACCACTTTTGCTGCATCCCATATGAGTTGGTATGGTGTATTTTCATTTTCATTTGTCTCCAGATATTCTTTGCTTTCTCCTTTAATTTCTTCAATGATCCATTGGTTGTTCAGTAGCATGTTGTTTAGTCTCTACATCTTTGTCACTTTCCCAGTTTTTTTCTTGTAGTTGATTTCTCGTTTCATAGCATTATGGTCAGAAAAGATGCTTGTTATTATTTCAATCTTAAATTTATAAAGGCTTGCCTTATTTCCCAACATACGGTCTATCCTTGAGAATGTTCCATGCATGCTTGAGAAGAATCTGTAATCTGCTGTGTTTGTACAGAGTGCTCTATATATATCTATTAAGTCCATCTTGTCTAGTTTTTTGTTTAAGTCCACTATTTCCTTATTGACATTCTCTCTGGATGATCTATTGATTGATGTAAGTGGGGTGTTAAGACCCCTACTATTATTGTGTTGTTAATATCTCTTTTTAGGTTTGTTAATAGTTGCTTTATGTACTTTCGTGCTCCAGTGTTGGGTGCATATATATTTATAAGTGATATGTCTTCTTGGTGAAGTGTCCCTTTTGTTATTATATATTGCCCCACTTTGTCTCTCATTATTTGTTTTATCTTGAAGTCTACTTTGTCTGAGATAAGTATGGCAACATCTGCTTTCTTTTGCTTGCCATTATCCTGGAGTATTTTCCTCCATCCTTTCACTCTGAGCCTGTGTTTTTTAGAGCTGAGATGTGTTTCCTGGAGGCAGCATATTTTTGGACCTTGTTTTTTAATCCATCCCACCTCTCTGTGTCTTTTGATTGGAGAATTCAATCCATTGACATTTAGAGTGATTATTGACATAAGAGGGCTTAATGTTGCTATTTGATCACTCATTTTCCAGTTCTTCTGCATTTCCTTTGTTTCTCGTCCTGTGTGTTTCAGACTTCCAATTCAGTTTGGTAGTTCTGTATGATGATTCTCTTAGTTTTCTCCTTATTTTTCGTATGTGACTCTGTTCTGATTATTTGTTTACTGGTTACCATGAATATAAAAAATCTCATAGATGAGACAGTCCATTTTCTGATGGCCTCTTATTTTCTTAGACAAGTCAATTCCATCCCTTTCCTCTTTCCCTTCTAAGTTATTATTATCACAACTTATTTCATCTTGTATTGTGAGTTTGTGTTTAAAGTGATGAGGTTATATTTATTTTTGGTGTTTTCCTTTCCTTAATCTTTGATGTTATAATTGTTTGCTAAGCTATTCTGATAGACAGCTGCAATTTTTCTGATTTTGTCTACCTATTTTTCTCCTTGCTCAATGTTTTGTATCCCCTTCCTCTTTTTTTTTTTTTCAGGCGTCAGGGCCTTCTTGAGCATTTCTTGTAGTGGGGGTCTTCAGGCAATTAACTCCCTTAGCTTTTGTTTATCTGGGATAGTTATTATTTCTCCATCATATCTGAAGGATATTTTCACTGGATAGAGCATTCTTGGCTGAATGTTTTTGTCTTTCAGAATTTTGAATATATCATTCCACTCTCTCTTAGCCTGTAAGGTTTCTGCCAAGAAATTGTCTGAGAGCCTGATAGGACTTCCTTTGCACATCATCATCATCATTATTATGATTATTTGTCTTGCTGCCCTTATTATTTTTTCTTTGTCATTGACTTTTGCCAGCTTTACTACTATATGCCTTGGAGAGGGTCTTTTCATGTTGATATATTTAGGAGATCTGTTGACTTCATTCACTGGTATTTCCAGCTCCTTCCCCGGGTTTGGGAATTTCTCAGCTATTATTTCTTTGAACAAGCTCTCTGCTCCTTTTTCCCTCTCCTCTCCCTCTAGAATACCTATAACCCTTATGTTGCATTTCATAATTGAGTCAGGTATTTCTTGGAGAATTTCTTCATTTCTTTTTAGCCTTAGTTCTCTCTCTTCCTCCATCTGGAGCATGTCTGCATTACTATCCTCAATGTTGCTAATTCTTTCTTCTGTATTGTCAGCTCTGTTCTTTAAAGATTCCAGATTTTTCTTTATCTCCTCCATTGTGTTTTTCATCTCCAACATTTCTGATTGGTTTTTCTTTATAGTTTCAGTCTCTTTTGTGAAGAAGTTCCTGATTTCATTGAATTGTCTATCTGTATTTTCTTGTAGTTCAGCGAGCTTTTTTATGATGCCTATTTTGAATTCTCTGTCATTGAGGTTATAAATTTCTGTGCCTTCAGGATTGATTCCTGGTGCTTGTCATTTTCTTCTGGTCTGGAGATTTAATACATTTTTGCATACTGCTGGAGGGTGTGGGTTTATTTTTCCTCATTCTGAAAATATCTGGTTGCAGCTTCCACCTGCCACCACTGGGTGGAGATCAAGACCTGTGTATTCTGACCCCACAGCTATCCACAGGTGCTCTGGCCAACCGGCTGTGCAGGTGCTCAGGGTGAGGGGAGGGGTCTTTCTTTCACCTACCCTATCCATGTGGCTTCTTGCTCTTCCCTCGCTGTCTGCTCTCCTGGGGTGCTAGCTTGATGAAGGCACCCTGCAACAGTTCAGTCCCCTCCATATGGGAATTTCCCCCAGGCTGTGAGGGAACTGTTTTCCTGTGGAGGGCCACCCCTTTCCCTTCTCTCTCTGACAGCCACATGGTCCCAGAGGAGAGGGGCTCTTTCTTTTGCCTTCCCAATCCTGGGGGCTTCTCATTATTCCCTCATTATCTGCTTTCCTGGGGTGCTAGCTTAATGAAGACACCCCCATAACAGTTCAGTCCCCTCTGCATGGGAATTTCCCACAGGCTGTGAGAGAACTTGGAGAGTGATGGTTTTCCCACAGAAGGCCACCCCCTCACTCCCCTCTCTCAGAGAGCCACATGGTCCTGGTCCCAAGGTCACTGTCATTGAGAAAGGAGAGATCTTCCTACCTCCTTCCACTTCCTCCATGGGTACCAACACCTCCACCCTCAGATGTAAGGCTGCATGGGTCTCTCAGACATCTTCTGTGTCATGTGTATTTCCTCTGTTGGTATACGTAAGTCCTTTCTGTTTTATCTTAGGGGGGAGAGTCTTGGAGAAAAGCTCACTCTGCCATGATGCTGACATCACTCCTAGCTCAATCTAAACTTGAATTTTTTTAAATAAAAAAATTAAAAAGACTGAGTCTTTTCATTCACCCTCCATTCCAGCACTTGGCCCACAGTAGATGTTCTATGGATGAATATTGAGTAAATAATAAATGTGCTTTCCCCATCTCTAAAAGAACAAACATAGCCCAACCTCTTTCTCTCTCCATGAATCCCAAGGTAATAATGCTCAATCTCCCTCACAGAACTGAATCAAGAATTAAGTAAGATAATGGAAGTGAAAAGCCAATGCAGACATTAGGCATCATTATCTAAGTTTACATGCTGTATAATTCACCTGCTCACTTTCTCTTCTTTTGTTTTCACATTATTTCTCCATATATCTTTCTTTCCATTTTCCTTCCATACCTCCATTTCTCACTTTTTCTCAGTATATTCACTCATTCTGTCTCCTACTTTTCCCCTTTCATACCTCCCTCCCCTTTATGCTGTCTCTTCTATTTCTTTTGCATTCTTTGCCATAATATAGAACTGAAATAGTTTATTTTAATTTATAACTCATTGGTATTCATTTCTAGTTCTTAAACTGCAAAGTGAATAACAGCATGATAGTCTTCTTGCTGAAGGTACATTGAGCAAATCTTATTCTGTGACTGTCTTCACTTCCCTACCCTGATGAGCTGGGATCACCTACAGGGAAGGGAACCTCAAGGCCCACCTATGTCTCCTTCTGAGCTTGGTCACCAGGAGAAAGGAACCCCAAACCCAGTCATTTCCCTTCTCCTGGGCCTCACCCTACTCCCTTGTAACTCTCCAGAGCCCAGGCACCTCCCGGGTTGAAGACTTGGATCCTACGCCCAATACCTACTCTTGCCAGTCCTTTTACTAGCCCCACAGAAAGTGTCTCCTGCCCACCCTCCATGCCGCACTTCCACTTTGGAGACTTGGAGAAGGAGACAGGGGTCATCCAAACTCTGCCAAGCATGGGCCATTATTCCTCTCTAGGATCCTTCAAGCCTGCTTGAGACCCTCCCAGAAGGGAGTTGAAGGTGCTACAGGTCCCAACAAGTAACTAGAAAATAGTGGGAATGCTTTAAAATTAAATGTTTTTAACAGCTTACATTGGGTAGAGGGGGAACTTCAGGTCTATTTGGGTCTTCAGAGGCCAAAAAATTAGCGGAAGTTTGAAACATTCTCTCCCTTACAGGGAAATGTCCTTTAAATAAAAACGAGAACTATCGTTTATGCTCCTCTTGGTACACCGAGTGTCCTGGGCTTCATCCCTACACACCCCTTCACCAGGGTCTTGCCCAGGGTGAGTGGTGCCACGTGTTCTTCTAGGAAATGGGACAGAGCAGTGGAGAAAGGAAGCGGAACCTGCCCCTGAAGCACGTATATTCTTTAAATAATTATTGGAATTCAGAAAATTAGAAATGTATTTTAGCTAATGTTTGTATTTTTTTTTTGCTCATTGCTTTGAAATAGCTACATTTTTGTCCAGTATTAGCACAGTATAGAGACCCCAAAATAGACAATTTTAAAAATCCTTAAATGACCCAAATTAAACAACAACAAAAATACATTCAATGTTTGCTTTGTTTGGCAGCATGGCCACGTCCAAAAGTTCTAAGACTCACCCAGGGGAAAACAGCCCTGCAGTCAATACAGCAGATGGGGGCTACCTCAGACCCAGACCACAGCATGAGCACAGTCCTGGGGGCCAGAAAATCCGGATTCAGCTGCCAACTCAGAGGAATTTCTTAAGGTCTCTGGGCTTCTGTTTCCTTATCCATAGGCAATCACCGTACAGATACTGCTCACAGCGCTGGCTGGTTGGCAGGGGCAGGCGGAGGATGCGTGCACAGAGGGAGAGCAGGCACCAGTGTGCCGTCACCAAGCCCCTTCCCATGGAAGCATCTCTGATGTCATGTGACAGAGAATTCCTCCATAACCCGAGTTTAGAGAATCCTCCAAACTCTGGCTACAATGAAACATCGTAGAGCAGGTTTTTATGTATTTTTTAAATGATAACACATAAATATGGTACATATTTGGTATATACATGGGTGGATACATGTATATGGTATATATAATTGTAATGCAAAGTTACAAAGTATATCTATCCTTGATGTTTTTTCTTGAGGCTTTTTTGGTTTTGGTGGAATTTTAATCTTGAAGCTAAGTAGCAGCTAGTGGGTATTTTTTTAAAAGGTACTAATATGCTATTCAAAACCCGACCACAATCTTCTGGTATCTAGTTGTTAATCAGAGAACAACTAACTCCAAGGACTTTTTCAACACCCACAGTTTGCAGAATGGTGCAGCCCTGAGGTCTTTCGGCAGACAGTATTTAGGAAGATGTCAGAGGCCCCTTCCCTAAAGTCTTCTCCTAGAGCAGAGCTAGAATTCAACAGGGGCCTGGGACTGGGAAAACATGCCATCTGCCCCTCTATTGCTTAGAACATGAATTATTCGAAATTCCTTTCCTCCTAACCAATAATTTTGTTTATTATTTGCTTTTCTCAGCTTGGCAGGAACAATATGTTTCTTTTCTATTTCCTGCTAATATCATTCTGTCATATTTGGGTTCAGTAGTAATGTTCCTGTGTTTAGCTCTCCCAATACTACCCAGGAATATTCCATCTGAGAACAAATTCCACTGAAGCTTTCAAAAATGTATCTTCTCTCAATCTCTCTTTCTTCTCTCCCACAAACCCACATTCCCATTGAGTTCAAGCAATGGCCTTTTGCCCTTGGCAGATGCTCAGTGCCTGCATTTTTGAATGATGAATGTATTATACAAACCCATTTATTGTCCAAAGCCTAAAATAAAGGCAAAATTATCTGAAAGCATCTCTTTTACACCGTGTACTAAAGCAAGGCCAGCCCTGGTGGTCCAGTGGTTAAGACTCGGTGGTCTCACCCCCAGGGCCCCGGTTCATTTCCCAGTCAAGGAACCGAACCACCCATCTGTCCATTGTCTTACTGTGGCAGCTGCCTGTTGCTGTGATGCTGAAAGCTATGCCACCAGTATCTCAGATACCAGCAGGGTCACCCATGGTGGACAGGTTTCAGCAGAGCTTCCAGACTAATCAGACTGGGAAGAAGGACGTGGCCACCCACTTCTGAAAGAATTGGCCATGAAAACCCCATGAATAGCAGCGGAGCATTGTCTGATCTAGTGCTGGAAGGTGAGAGGATGGCACAAAAAAACCAGACAGATTTCCGCTCTGCTGTCCACAGGTCTCTAGGAGTTGGAATCCACCTGACGGCACTAACAACAAACTAAAGCAAAAACATTTGCCTTCACTTCTGCAATTTTCTATTCTAAATAGCACTGACTCATTGGCTAGTAGAAAGAAAATTCTTTAAACTTTATTGACATCATTTTTTTCTTTCTTTCACCAATATTCAAGTTATGGAATGCAGTTATCAAGAAGAGTATGGATGATCAGAGATTGTTTTAAAAAACTGTAAGAATTGGGGGCATATGAGATATTCAGGGATCATTAAAGTCATTCATTATTAAGATACCAGTGGGTATTCCCATCAAAAGAAGAATGCCATCAAGTGAACACCATTCTCTGTTCTCTTTATGGATGAAATCATCATTATGTCCCATCTGATATCTGTCTATGTGGGGAGAATAGACCAGAATTCTCTGTACAGCTCTTTCCTGAATTCCTTAAGCTTATCATTCAAATGGCCCTCCACATTCCTAAGTATACATATTTAAACCAGTGCAAACGTTGGGGAGTGATGTACGTTGTAACTCTATCTGAGCTCATCCTACCCGTGGATTTCTCCATTATCCATATGAAAACTAATAGCTGTGTCCATGGGAGATGAAAAGCTGGCCCATGGCAGGCGGCTCCAGATTTCCGTACGGAACCCACTACTTAATGGAGGTGTTCTTAATGGCTGCTAAATTAGTGAACTCAGACAATCACACTCAACTCTGGGCTCCCTGAGTGAGAATCCCATTCCAGCATCTGGTTCACTGTGTTGCCTGCAGGGCACCCTGTCTCCTTGGCAGCTTTGGGTTATTGGGTTTCGTGAGGGTTCTTATCTGTTTATTAGTGTGCTTTGCATGTCCATATTTACCGAGTCTATTATTGGTTTATTTTTCCCTCAAACCTCCCTGGGCACTCAAGTCTAAGGGTCCATGACCTGCTCTGGCCGCCATCTTTCTGCAGGTTCTCCTTCACAAGTTCATCTATCATTCTCATGAACTTCAACACAAGCTCTGACACAACTCAGTACGTAGGCAAGGAATTGGGTAAGAGGCACAGCTGCTCTGCTCTCTGCAGGGACTCACACTTCACCTGCTCGAAGACCTCTGTTGTCACCAGCTTAAAAGGCCAGACAGCTAGAATGTCCGGATAAACTCGTATCTGCTGCTATCATCGTGGCCTCAAGCCAGCAACAAATCCTATGTGTTTTCAGGGGAGGTCGCAAGGATTTCTAGGATTTGGCTCTTCCAACAGCTTAGAAAACTCTTTCACCTTCCCTTTATGTTTTAGAAGTGAAAAAAAAAAATCCCATTTCAATGTAACAGTATAAGAGAGAGAATGTTACTCATACCCAGAACTTTAAATACTCCAGATATAGTGTCATTCACAAACCAATTATTAAACTGCAAGGCAAACATGCGCTCAGAATGAGTTGTGTCCATGTTGATGGCTGATCTCCACAAACCGGTAAACTAGTCACCATCAAATTAACAAATACTTCTGCTTAATGTTTCACTTTGCTAAAAGCATGTTAGTACCATTTTTGGAGTCTAAAGCATGACATCGGAAAGACCTAATTTTATGTTTGATCTCTGTTTCATCCAAAGAACATTTCCCACATTGCAAAACCTTCTAAGTGTTCAGTGTTAGATTTCCCTGGGCCTCACTTGAGGGCTGACATTCTGACATGTTTCATCAGGTCTTAAAAAACATTTTTTTGCCTAAAACATAGAGAGGAAATGTGTTCTGTCTCTCCTCCACCTTCATTCACATCTGTTGCTTTATTCATTTTCTTAATTTGATTACATTGCTTTTGCCCTATTTTTTTTCATACTGGTGAATGTTGAGTGACAAGTACAGTATGTTGCCTATGGTGTCCAAATCTCTCAGCCCTATAACCATCCTATGCAAACTTATGATTTCCTCCCCGGGGTCCGGGCCGTATGGACCTTGCATTTCAACAGCTCGTTCAACCAGATGGAATTCTCATGCTCTGTGTCAGGAAGTTCCTGCCACACCAGTTACCGATGGCAGGCCAGATAAACTGCAGTCACTGCCCTTTTTCCTCTTTGTGTCTGAGCTGAAGGGAAAACTTTTGGATTTGATACAAATTCCTTAAAATGTCAGTCTTGCAATAGTGATGAAGCATCAAAATTTCCTCACCGCAAACACTCTAAACCTCATTTATCAACGGTGGCCAGGATTTAGGTAGCATGCCCTCATTATGTGCAGGAACTTCCCGAGGTACCTTGTACGTGTGTGGTCAGTGTTCCCATCTGTCCCCATTTTGCAGCTGGGGAAACTGAGGCAGGAGAGGTTAACCAGCCTAGAGAGTTTAGCGCAGAAGGCTACACTTCTAATGGCCTCGCCAGCAGACGTTGGTAGGGTTTGTGCAAGACACATCATCACCTAGTTCCCTTCTAAAGGCTGACAATTTGGCAAAGTTTTATTACCGCATTTCTCTAACCACCTTGAGGCAAACTTAAGTTGAAAACTCACTGACGCAACCTGAATATGGACTGAATTGTGGTTCAGTCTAGGAACACTCAAGCAATGCTGTATTTTCACTTTCATTGTTGGTAGTGCCTTCAAGTCAATTCTGACTCCTAGAACCCTGTGAACAGCCGAGCGGAACCCTGTCTGCTCTTCTGGCGCCATCCTCTCAACTTCCCGCGCTATGTCAGGTAATGTTCCACTGCTATTCGCGGGGTTTACATGGCCAATGTTTTCAGAAGTGTGTTGCCAGGTCCCTCTTCCTAGTCTGTCTTAGTTGGAAGCTCTGTTGAAACCTGTCCACCAGGGGTGACCATGCTGGTATTTGAAATCATGGTGGCAGAGCTTTCAACCCACAAACAGGTGATGGGGTTCCCTGACCAAAAACAAAGCCGGCCCGTGGGGGTGAGAGCGCTGAATCTTAACCACTAGACCAGCAGGGCTGGCTTTCACTTTCCATGACTCTATTTTGTTTTCAACTCATTTACTCTCTGTGTAAGCAGAGAGTAAACTCATTTCTTTGAAGATGCAATTCATCGGCAATTTTGATCCAGTTTAGGATAAATACTAAATCAAGAATGAATTCAGAGTTGAAAGTTCTTCTAAATAAATTAATATTGGGGACAAACAGATAGCCCTTTAACAGTCAAAGATTGTAAATAGTTTTTTATCTAAACACGTGCCCACAATAACATCTGTTACTTCGAGGCCTATAATAGGGTTGACCTTTCTCATGGGTCCTTGTGAGCAACAGTCAATAAAAATGTATTACGTAGAATTCTTAATACAATTTTATCCCTTTGCACAACATCTCCAAATTTTTAAGCTGCTAATAATGTTCCAAAAATAAACCTTCCATCAGTTCAAGCAACACCTTTGTCTGAGAAAAAAAATAATAAATGCATTGCCTCTGAGCAGTTAAAAAAATGAAACCCACAGCGGCTCAGGAAGCATCTCTATAGGGAGTCCTTGCAAATGGTAACATAAGTCCCCATGCAAATCCACTTCTGTCAGCTATGTCACAGATGCCAAAAAAAGCAGGCACGATAAATATGGAGTATATGGATATAAAACGGCGATGATGTCACGCCGGAGGATTTATAAGCTCCTCCATTCCTTGCTTAGAAGGTGGACAATACAAAAGCCTTTAAACAATTCTACCTTCTTACAGAGTCGAGGGACATCACAAAAGCAAACATTTTTTTGTCTGTGTTGGTGATGAGTAAAAAAACAAGTCTCTTTCAAAACAGCAACCACAGTTTGTTATCTGTAGCACATTGGTAAAGACTGAGTTTTCAAAGGAGAAGTGTCGACATCAGAGCTGCCATCTGGCAGATTCCCCGTCGAAGTCAGCCCGGAGTCCGGTTGAGCATTAGCTTCATTACATCACTTCATAATCGGGCGCACTCTCTGGACCCTGCCTCTGAGTTTGCACCCAGCGAGGTGGCGATGCCCTTCATGAGCCACAGGGCATCCACCTCTCTCTCCGGCTGTGGTGCAGTATCTCCTCGTCGCCCCTTCCAGCACTCCTCTCTCCGGCACCCACTCCCCCCACCACCCCAGCCCCAGTGAGTTCTCATTGCCCTGATTGTGACAAGCCTCCTCCCAGCAACCTGCTGTCCTTGGCAGGGTCTCTGTGCTACCCTGTCTTGGACATCCCATCCAGTGGGCATGCTGGCCGCCCTCAGATCCCTCCTTTGTGGAGGCACTTCTTGCAGTCTTGTCTCCAGGGGAGGGAGTGAAAGAAATGCTGGCCCACACAGCCGACCTGGCGTCTTGTGAACATCTATTGAAACTGATTGATCTAATGTGTCGCATCTGCCAAGCTGTCGCTCAAGCCAGGGGGGATCTGGATGGAGACAAGGCAAGCATTGTAAAAATGACTTTGTGATCTAGTTTATGGAGCTTGCCTTGAACTCCTAGGTACAGTGAGGGCAGAAAACCTTGTTTCCTGCAAAAACAACTCTGTGTAAATGGGAAAAGCACTCTGTAAGGAACCGGTGAATATTTTCCCTTGATTTGTGCCTGAAACATAAGAGTGGGGGGAAAATCTCCCAGCTGTCTACTTCATTGTGTGAACATATACATGCATTTAAATTACTTATATCATTACTTACAGATGTAATTGTGAAATATGTTCTTTTTGCATTCAAAATGAGGGTCTGAACAGATGGTGAACGCTCAGTTTAAAGCAATATGTCCATTAAAATAACCCGTACTGTTGGTGTTTAGGGTAACAATAGCAGCAAGTTCATTCCAGCGGGTTCGGCAGCAACTGCTGGCACGGGGAAGGTGTGCGCCCAGGAAATGCTCAGTGGCCCAGATGATGCCCGTTCCAAGGCAGGGCCCCTTCTCTGCCACAACTGGGCCACCAGCAGTGGGCTCTCAGAGTCAACTCCAGTTGTTTCCTTAGTAGTTTGTTTCCAAATGAGAAAGTCAATAAACAGCTGACATTTACCAATGCCTTGCTTCTGGGTTATTTTTTTCTCCACTCTCCAGATGTGCTGAAATGTGTGTTTCCAGATGCATCACCTCCAAGAGGATCATCCTGCTCCCGCCATGAGTAATTGTCTCCCCTAATGAGCCTGGGTCAGGCGCACGGGCTAACGGCACATAGGAGAGCTGATCTCTCTTCTTCGCACTCAGCACGGACCACCAGGAAGCAAGGTAACCAGGGAGTGGCTGGGGGTGTTCCTAACCTAGCTGTGACTTAATAGACCCTGCCCTGATAAAGCCCTGCCACTCATCTTCTCTCATGCACCACTCGTTATGTGAGTCCTCTCTTGAAGAAAGGAAAATAAATACCCTCACTCCCCCCACCATTGGTAACTGTGCTAGCGGCTAATATCCTCTAGAACACCAATCATAAATAAGACAGAAGAATGCTGAGTTTTCTGAGAGCCCAGACTAGGAAAGGAAGTGGGAGAATGTCACTGTGTAGCCGTGGATAAGCCCAGCGAATAGACCGCGTCAATCTCTCCACTGGTAAAAGAAGAAAGCATGGTGGTTGCACCTCCCTCCCATGGCAGGTGATGACCACGTGCATTTCCTGCATGTGGCTGAGTTGCACAGACTTCACAGCAGCTCTCAGGGGAGGCTGACCACAGAAAGTTCCGATGGAGGGGAGCAGGGTGTGGCCTGTGGTCATATCCTGTGGAACTTAGAGGTAAACTGAGGAGGGTTGCAGAGTTACCAGCAGTAATGGCAACTGACCAGTGGGAGGTGGGATGTAAAGACAGAATAAACTTTCCTCCCAGTGGCCAGGGAATGGTGGGGCTCAGGAGCCAGTTTTGCTGGGAACATGGAAGGAGAAGGACATGATGAAGAATACTGGGGGCAGACGGAGGGGAGTGGGAGAGAAGCAGTCACATTCGGAGATGGTGCAGCTGTTCTCAAACCAGGGAACCAAGAAGGTTAAAATCGCCTTTCCTTTGCAGGAGGCAAGCATTTGCCCCCAAATTTATCTGATTCAAGTATCCTTGTGCTTTTCACTGTATCGCGCTATTTCCTCTCTGCTGCCGCAGGCAAGACAGACAAAGGGATAGAAGGGAGAGAGAAAGAATGGGTTCAGCCTTCGTGTAGGACAGAGGTTAACAGACAGATCTCTTTGAGGACCAATTTTGTATGAATGTCATCAAGGAGAAAAGAGCTGGAGATGGGGCAGCTAGCAGGAGTTTTTGTCATTTGTGGGGCTCAGTCACAGCTCTTTACCAGCAGCATCTGTGATGGAAGCTCACAGACAGACACCTGGGGCCCCCATTGACCTACTGAGTCAGAACTTCTGGAGGTGGGCCCTGGGCATTCTGGCGATTCTAGCATGAAGTGGGGCAGAGGAGACGAGTTGGAGTCTAGGCAGAAGGATACAGGCCATACGGGGTGCCCGACAGCCATCTTAGCACACCCTCACCTGGGAGACTGCAGCCGCCCACCTCACACAGCACGGTGCTCCTCCCGCCTGCGCAGTCCACCGCCAGCCTTCAGCCGACCACCTCCTCCCCATGCTGCCCTCCAGCTCTGCACCCTTTGCTGGTCCGTGAGCTTGCCATGCACTCTCATACCCACACGTTCTTGCTGCTTCTTTCTTTCTGGAGTTTCTTCCCACCTTGTGCCTCCCTGGAGAGTCATTGCTCGTCCTTCAAGGCCCCGCTTCAACATCACAGCCCCTTCGCATCTTCTCTGAGCGTCACCTCCGTAACAATGATCGCATTCATCGTCCCCTCGTCTGTTGTGGCAGTGGAACCACATTGAACATTTACTGTTAAAGGCAATCCCTGCAGTCCTTGTAAAAATGCTGATGCCCGGGGACAGCCCTTGCACTGCTAACACACCAGGTGGGTGCTTCCTAAGCATCCCAGGTGAGGCTGGAGCAGGAGTCTGAGAACCAGGCGCTAAGGACACTGCAAAGTGGTACTTTGCAGTGTCCTTAGCAAAGCCTCCCTTGTGCCTGGCTCTGGTCTAAGCCCCTCTGTGGGATTCTGAGCCCCTGGAGGGTGGCATTGGGTCTTCTTCACCTTTCACTGCCACAGCCTTGAGACATAGGGCCTGACACATAGTAGGGGCTGGGAAGTGTTTGGTGAGTGAATAATAAGTGAGATGCACAGATGGTCCAGGGTTGTGTACCAGAGGCAAAGGGGAAATAAAAGAAACGAGCAGGTAACACCTGCCAAGATAAAGGAAGTCACCTGGGGCCGGGGAAGGAGAGGAAGCAGTGACACAGGGGTTCAGGGGTGGGTAGAAAGTAGAGATGGTGGCCTCAAAGACAAGAATCCAACAGAGCAGAGTGGCTATGGCGGAACAAGAGAAATCCTCAGAAAGTAGCAGGTGAGAGTCGAGGAGGCTTGACTCTAAAGGAAAGTATTTTCTCGCAATAATTAATGGCAGGTGTGATGGGCTGAACTATGTCCCTCAAAAACCATATGCAGAAGTCCTAATCCTCAGGACCTCAGAATGTGACTGCATTTGGGGATGGGGTCTTTAAAGGGGTAATTAAATTAAATGAGGTCATTAGGCTAGGCCCTAATGCAATCTGACTGGTGTCCTTATAAAAGGGGAGGTTGGGACACAGACATACACAGAGGGAAGACTGTTTGAGGACACAACGAGAAGGTGGCCATATGTAAACCAAGGAGAGAGGTCTCAAGAGAATCCCACCCTGCTGACGCCTGGATCTTGGACGTCTGGCCTCCAGAACTGTGAAGAAATTAATTCTGTTGTTTAAGCCCCCCTGTTTGTGGTGCTTTGTTATGTCAGCCACAGGAAACTAATGCAGCAGGCAAGGCTGGAAAGGGAAGTTGATGTGCCCCCTGAAATGGAAGCTTCGTATCAGAGATAGTGGGCTGGCCCATCAGGGGACATCTGAGAGACAGATAGGCAAATGGTGGCAGAGGAAATTCGAAGTGCAGGGGGAGATTAAAGTCAGAGCCCTGTCTCCTGGCAGGCCGCCCTCTCCCACACTCAACTTTTGCAGCCCCTTGTCCTGACACCTCCGCTTCCCTCCATGCAGGGGCCGGTAGCACCCAACAGTCAACACCACCCACTGGACACCCTCCAAGGGCCAACCTCTGGCCTGGGCCCTGGGGATAGGGAGGGAAGGGCCCGCTTCGTGCTCCCAGCCTGTGGGGCAGAGAGACAACCAACAGGCAGGACCCCGGTGGGTCCCACGAGGACAACAGGCTAAGACGAAGCATCGCCTGCCCAGCTGGGGAGGCAGGATGGCATATAGATGACATCAGGTTGCATTTTGAGGGATAAGTGGGCATTTGAGAAGAAGGGGAAGGGCACTCCAGGTAGAGGGAGCACTGTGGGCAGAGCAGAGGAGGGAGAGCAGGGACCTCTAGACAACCAAGGGTCTGGTGTGTCTGATCACGAGGGATGGGGAGACCCACTGAACAATGTTCGCATTTTGTGCAAGGCACTGGGATACACTGCCCCTGACACAGCCATCCATGACCCTCCCCTCCGCCACTCTAGCAAGGTGGTCTAGTGTTCCAGGGAGTGGGCAGACTCATGAGTTTGGCTCTTACCCTGCAGGTATTGCTGATTGTTCTGGCTATTTCCCTCCTGTGTCACTTGTGCATGCATTTTTCGCAGCCAAGACACACTTCTCTCTGCATGGTGAACTCCTACCCACCCCTATAAGGCCCCAACCAGCCCAGCCATTACCTCCTTTATAAAGCTACCTCCCAAACCCTCCACAGAATGAATTGTTCCATTCTGTATCCCTGTGGCATGTAGAGGACTACTCGATTAAAGCGTTTGTCACAATGGGTTTGTTTGCTTATGTGTATGACCTGCCTTCTCCATTATATCTGTGCTTTCCATAATCCCTGGTTCAGCAGTTGTTTGCAAGAGGACTGAGCAAGAGAAGAGATGAACAAAGAATGCAGGGGGTACATAGTTAGCTTAGGAATAAAGGGGGCGCCAGTAGATGGGAACATGTTACATCTCTCAGTACCCATCAGCCTTTCCTTTATGGGAGGAAAGGTTTGGAGTCTGAGGTTTCTTACTCCCGCCTCGCCGTGGTTGAGGTTATGAGGCCAGTTAGCAGAAGAGCCGAGAGTGCTCAGCCAGGCCTGGGGCTCTTAGCTCATAATGTTTTTCTCTCCATCTCCAGGGCTGTAGGTGGAAAGAAGCAACTGGGTGCAGCGATGAGGAGCTGGGACTTGACTGAGTGCAGAGGGAAAGTGGCCAATAGCATGGAGAGGATTTACATGCCAGAAGGACAACTGAGACATGAAGGTGGGAGAGAGCACCCTTTCTGTTTACACAATGGTAATAGCTGAAATTAATTTTTCAGAAGCCAGAAAAATTGGCAGAAGTGTTTGGAAGATGAACAAATTCCAGTTCAAAAAGTGAAAAATAATAATACAATAAGAGGAACATCAAGAGCAGGAAATCTTTCCCCGTTTCAGATGTCAGCATAGTGGATTTATTACAAAGGGAGGAAAGAAAAACCATCGAAGAGAGCAGGGAAAAACTAAAGGCCTTAGAATGACAAAGCATGTGTGGAGTGTGTTATGCAAAGTTAATATACAGCAGTTTGTGATGAAAATGGAATTACAACAATATGCACATTGGGTGAATAATTACGGAAAACCGCAAAAAATAATAAGATAATGGCTATGAAAACACCGCGTCAAGAGGCCACTGAAATCTAAGAATCGTCCGTCTGCAGTACATTTGCACTGTTGCATGCCAGCCTCCCTCTAATGCGCCCTTTTTCCCGCACTGGAAACTCGGAAGACAAGAATGATTTCTCCGTGCCAGCTTTCCAGCCTCTGGCATGGTCCCAGGCATTCCTGAACAATATGGATTGAATTGAGGCACAAATACAATGACTTTCACATTAAAATATCACTTGATAATGTCGGCCTGGAAGGAACAGAAGACTGTCTTTACAAATCAGGTGCGTTTAGGTAGATGAAGCAAACTGAAATGAGCCAGTGGTGGTCAGATTTGGCCAATAGTATAGAAGAGGGGAAGCTGACTCCATTGGTGAGAATGGCAGCTCGCTCTAGAAGGAAGGAGAGTATGGTGCCAGCAGAAGACTCTCCTGATCTTGGTTTGCCACTTACCTGTGACCATAGGTACAGGTCTTAAACACGCTATAAAGATACGCCTTATATAGAGATATAGGTAATTCTCTCTGACTATAAAAGTAATACATGCTTATTGTTAAATAAGAAATACAGAAAATTATAAAGAATAAAAATTTAAAATACCTGTAATTTTTTCTACAGCACATACTTTTCACATTTTGGTGCATTTCCTTCCAGTCCTTCTTCCATGCACCAATTTTTGGTTTTCTTCATGAAACGAGTATAACACTGTACATAGAGTTTTTATTCCGCTTTTAAAACTTGTTTCATTTTGAACATTGCCTATCATTATTAAACGTCACTTGAAAACACTCTCCTAATGTTGTGTGATATTCTGTCTCATGGATATATTCATTAATTCAGTCAACAGATGGTTAATAAACATTCATTATGTGCCAGATCCTTGGCTGGGCCCTAGAGCGGCAGCAGGGAGCAAGAAGCAGCAGCAGAAGAGAGAGAGAAGACAATGCAGGATTATAAACACGGTTGCCTCTGCCATGACTGGTATAAAGATCCCTCTATGGTTAGCCCTTTACTTTCTCTGGCATTTCTGACATGGTAACCAGCCTTCAGGGCCCTACGAGGCAGAGGTCACTAGACTGAATTCAGATGCAGGTGGGCAAAGTCCCTCGAGAGTGGTTTGCTGGAGGAGCTCAGGATGGAGGGAGAGCAAGGGAATGGTTTTCCCTGTTGTGTTTCTGGGAATGGGGTAGATGGGACTGGGAAGGGCAGCCCATCTGCCTGGCCCCATGAACTTGACCCTGATCCCCAAGAGAAGAAAGGCTATGGTCAAAAGAGAAAGCTGTTTTCAGGAGGGCCCCCCAAGACAGATGCCACTGGGCCCCTCAGAGTCAGAGCTGGAAACCCACCGGGAGACGGTGGCTTGGCATGGACAGCAGGGTTCTCTCAGGGGCCCTGTGTCAGCAGGTAAGGCCCCAGTGGTGTGCAGCCTTCCAGACGTCTCCTGAGCACAGGAGAAAGCAAAGGCTTTATGGTCTCCATGGTAACTGTAATTGTGGCTCTCACTTAGTTTTGTGCATGTTTTCTGGGGTCTTTAAGCAATACTTGCTGGTGGAAGGTGCTTTGCCCAGGGATGGAGGTTGAGTGTCAGCAGATAAAGGAAAGAGTTCCCCCTGTCTGGGGGGCTCTGAGACCTAAGGGAAGTCAGGATCCCTAGGAGTGGGATGACTGGACCCACAGGTATGAAGGACTTCAGGGTTCTGTCTGCATCTGCACGATTTCTGAGAGCGCTGCAGTAATTCACACACCTCACCAGCAAAATGTGAACACACCCGTCCCTCCACAACCCCATTAGCCCTGAGGATTTTTAACGTTTAATCTTTGCCAATTTGATGAGTTTAAATAGTATGTTGGGGGGCCGGCTGGTGGCGTAGCGGCTAAGTTGGCACACTCCACTTCAGCTGCCCAGGGTTCTCCGGTTCAGATCCTGGGCGAGGACCTACTCACCGCTCATCAAGCCATGCTGAGGCGGCATCCCACATAGAGCAACTAGAACGATGCACAACTCTGATATACAACTATCTACTGGGGCTTTAGGGAGAAAAAAAAAAGTAGAAAAGGAGAAAGATTGGCCACAGATGTTAGCGCAGGGTCAATCTTTCCCAAAACTAGTAATAATAAATTAAAAATAAATAAATGGTATGTTGTTTCAATTTCCATTTTTGTATACTAAAAAGATAAATTTTTCACATATTGGAAAATTTCTATTTTCTTCCTCAGTAAAATATATGTTTATGTCTCTTTTTTTACAGAAAAAATTGCAATTGTAGTGTTTTCCCCATGTATTGCTATCTATATATTAAGGATATTAACTTTGCAGCTTCATGGTTTTGCAGATCTTTTCTTCATTTGTCATTTGCATTTAGTTTTGGTTATGATTTTTGACATGCAAAATATTTAACCTTTATACAGTCAAATTTATTAAGCATTTTATTTGATTGTAGCCTTTAATCATATGATAGAAAGTCCTGGAGCCAGTTGTATAGTTATTATATTTTTTCTTATACTTTTATAGTTTCCTTTTTTTACTTTAATCCTTAATTTATCAGAAACTTTTTGGAGCACGGTTTATGGGGAGGAGAAGATGTGGCTTTTTTGTTTCCCTGAATTGCTAATTTTTTCAACACTATTTGTTGGATAGCATCACTTTTCTCTTCTTTTATAATGTATTCTTTATCATATTTTAGATCTTCATTTAAACTTCTGAAGTTCAGTTTTCTTATCTGTTTACCAAAACACATTTCCATTGTGATGTTAATTTTTGATTTATGGAATACTTCAAATAATAAGGACATCTATTATTTTTCTTACAGTTGCACTTTTGAATGATTTTACAAAGTTCCAAAAATAATCCTGCTAGTATCTGGTACATTACATACTATTTTATTTAATCTCCAAAGATCTTTGAAAAGTAGATTTTATAATTTCCCCTTTACAGTTGGAGAAATTTAAAGTCATAAAAACAAGGAAGCATGCCAAAGTAACTAATAAATTGTAGCAGACCAGTCTGGTAGACCGGAATTTCTACAGAGTTCTGTCTGATGGTAAATCTCAAGTCCTCTAAATCTCAGAGATGTTCCAGCATGCTGATGATTATATTTGAACGGAAATCCTCAAATTATTTCTCTGAAAGTATTTTCATTATTAGGAATCAATGAAAAATGTTGATCAAAAGAGAAAGGAAGAGATAAGAAGAGATGTTTGACTTGTCTTCTCTTTATCCCCACATCTGCGCTTGTTACTCTCGGCTTCCAGTTCCAGAACCCAGTCCGCTGGCATCACCCGCTTCCAAACACAGCCACCTTCTCCAACAGCACACGCTCTCTCTTCCTTTCCATTTAGACCCCATGGTCAAAGGAGCAGTTATTATGAACTAAAATAGTTTCTGCTGGCCCCAGTATAACATGCCTTGATCGTTTATCAACTCTGGGAGAGCAAAGATTTTACAGTACTTTCAAGAGTAACTGCCAAAACCACAGTAGCAGGTAAAATTGTGAATTCCTTTGTCACCTGAAATTTTAAATTGAGATGTCTGACTTAGGGACAGTGCTCTGTGTATCCTAAATATTATTTTCCCTTAGGAAAAAAAGATTATACCGCAATAGCTTCTATAGTTTTACAATTTGAGTAATCTGCGATTTTCAAAGAAAAACAGTTTCAGTTGGTTGAAAGAAGATATAGCTGATGTTGGAATCGTAGCAAGAACTGAATTCCCTCATCCTAAATTAGGTAATTCTGTACTAACAGCTCAACCTTATCAAAGGAAACAAGAGTTAAATCTTTATCAGAAAGGTAAGCTCTCACATAGGAAGTTAATGGCTAACAGTGAAATTTATTTTATTAGTATTTCTTTCAAGATTTCTAAAGCTGTGTGATTATAATAATATGAATAGGAAAGCACATCTATGTAGATTTTCTTCTACATGAATGCTTTTGTTCTCAAAATTGTGAAAAATCTCTGTCCCTTGAGAATTTGATTTTGCATCTTCCTACACAGATTGTGCTATCATCCATTCATCCTGTAAACTCTAGAATCGGCAACTCCAGTTCATCATTCTGCCAAGTACAATTGTCGTGTAAGCCTAGAGGATTTTTTTTCCTTTGAAGGAGGAGCTATTTTATTCCCAAGTAACTAAATACACTTAAAGTATCTAGCAGGAATGAATCGTGCATTTTCTCTCAAATGTTAAAATGCTTTCAATTAAAAAACATTTCCAGCGACAGAGGAAAATTGCCAATGCTGAGATTTATGCAGTAATTGTATTCATTTTGAGATGTGATAGATATTAGGTATTGTGGCAGATTGTAAGATAATATTCATTTCTCTTGTAAAACATATATTCCCCTGAGGTGTATAGAAAGTATTAGATGTTTCGGCCAGAATAAAGCATATTCCATTCCCAGGAGACTTTCTGATCAAGGCTTCTGTGCAGAACTTGCAAATAAGTACATGCATCCTTCCCCAGTCTTTGTGAACTGCTCACGTGATAATTCTTGGACCTGAGCCACTCCCTTCAATGACAGGGGCAAAGACACATCTTCACGCTAACAGGTGGAGTGTCCCACAGCAGAATTAAGTATTCAACTTCATCCCCCAAAACAAAGAATTTTCAAAAGTTCCCCTATTTGCCTGTGGAAATATCCACACCTGATTTCTGATATGGGGCTTGTTGTGCTACCAAACAAATCCATTGCTTTTCACCCCATTTTTGTCATGAATGGCCATTTTTTTTAAGTGAATATACAGGGAAAATGAGACTGTTGCAATGCTTCCAAAGAGAATCCAAAATTTGCTTTATGGTTCAGCGCATCTCAGAATGGATATCCCTTATGTCACTTACCCAGTTACCAGGTCACTGTGGTCCTGGAAGGGAGGACAGAGATGGAATTGTAGCAGCATTCTGTGTTGTAAGGGGAGGGACAGCACGCAGCCCATCGGCCTCCTGGTTTGACCCCCATTGTACCCTGAATGTGTTGGCACAGCCTCAGCAGAGCTTCCTCCTCTCCAGTCACGGGACCTGGGTGAACCGTCCTTGCCCCGGGGCTCCCAAAGCCAGACCAGAGCCCACAGCAACAGCAGGGTGATTCTGAGAAAGCAAATCACCTAAGGCCATGTACCAGCTCCACTCTGTGTGTGCACTCGTTTTTAGCCAGGGCAGGAAGGTCTTCAGACAAGCAGTGGCTCTCTGGGAGCTCTTCTCTCTAAGTACTCCAGTAGAGAAGAGCCAGCAGGCGTGGGGTGCTCGGAGCTCAGGGCCTGACTGTGTCCACGTCCACAAGATGGCATGACCCTCTGTTGTGAGAAATTGAACCAACTGCAGGAATATGTTTAGAGCAATAGTGGAAGTCATGATGACTTTCTGTTAACCTGTCAACAGAGTCCCACAGGCTGACACACACGGGCATGGCCTTGGTCATAGGGTTGGGCTGGAAGCCCTCCTTCTTTGGCAACACAGATCAGTCATGGATTGTGACCCTAGGGATCAAAAGTTGCTACCCTATTATGGCCATCATCATGAGCTTATCACCATTGTTCCTTATAAAGAATTTGTTCTCCTCTGGGAAAATATATACTTAGATCTCTTTTCTGGATCCCCAAGTCTTATTTCTCTCCACATGCTCTGAAGCACATATTTTGTCCTTTATCCTGAGCCCTTTTTGTGATTCAGCTCTGATATCTAACCCATCAGCAAGTCCTACAGGCTTTACAACTAAAACATATTTTAAATCTGTTCATGTGCTCATTGTCCCCCAACATGCATCCTCCCCATTTTCCTCAGTAATAGAACTTGGGAATTTTAGCTGGGTACATGAAGGTATGTTTCCCAACCTTTCTTGCAGCCAGCCCTGGTCAATTCAATGTAAGTAGACATCATATATGAACTTCCAACAAATGCCCTTAAAGGAAGGAAGCATACATTTCTTCTTCTCTTTGTTCTTTGCTTCTAATTGGAAGGCAAATTTGATGGCTGGAGCTGAATCAGCCATCTTGGACAATGAAGTAAGCTTCAGAGTAGAGGCCATGCACAGTGGGACAAGATAGAAGATCCTGGGTCTCTTGCACAATGGAGCACTATAGTAGCTCTGAACCGTGTACCCAGAATTCAGTGTGAGAAATAAACTTCCATCTCCTTTAAGCCACAGCTTTTACTTGGAGTTTTGGGTCACTTGTGGCTGACTCTTACCCTCACTAATACAGTCCACCACTTTATTCACAACCACCACCTGCTAGCATCATCTCTTGCTTGATCAATTTCAATAAGTCTTCTTGCTGGATTCCCTGCTTCTTCTCTACACAAAGCAGTCAAAATGATTTTTTACTAGCACAAATCAGATCGTGTTACTTCCCTGACCAATACCCTCTAATGGCTCCTCATTACACCTAGAATAAAATTCAAACTCCTTACAACGGTGCCTCAGGCCCTGGCACCTCATACCCTACCACCAAGTAGCTCATGTGTTAGATGCCAGCCACGCTAGCCTCCTCCCTCTTCCTCCAAGAAGTGTAGGTCATTCCAGCCTCAGGGCCTTTGCGCCTGCTGTTCCCTCTGCCTGGAGTGCTCTCTCTCCACTTTGTCACTTGGCTATTTCTTCTCATCCTTCAGATTTCAACTGAAATATCTCTATCACCAAGCGAGTCTTTCTCTGACTGCCTGATATAACGTGATCCTGCCCCAGTCACTTGCCTTACTTTTATTCCATAGCATCCCCATCACCACCTGATGATATATCAAGTTTTTGCCTTTCTTCTCACACCAGAATGTGGACTCCAGGAGAAGGAAGACCTTTCCATTCTTTCTCAGTTTTGTATTCTAACCACCTAGAAAGTGTGTGGCACAGGGGAAACTTTCAATATAAACATTGTTTGAATAAATGAATGAAACTTTTTTCTCCTACTTTATGAAAGTTTTAAAGGAGAAGTTTCCCTTAAACCTCAAACTACCTAAAGGCTCTAAGATCCTACACTGACTCCACTCTTCCTTCCCCCATCCCAGGACTGTTGTAGGGGTCCAGCTCCTCTTCCAGCTCTGAACTTGTCCTTAGCCCATTTGCATCCTACTCCCATGGTTATGGATCTACTTCCTGCCCCTGTCGAGACCTTCTGAAGGGCAAGGCCTTTGTCTTATTCAACTTGGCTTTCTCTGAGCTGAGCACAATGTCTGGCACATAAAGACTGTCGACATTTATTTTCACGGGGGGGTAGATTAAACTTTTAATGACCCCTCAATTTTGCCTTGTGTAACAGATAATCTGCAGTCATCACTCACATCATGTATCTCTGCTGGCTCCGTGGAATGGCTGATGGGAGAAAGGACTAAGGGAGGAGTTTCAAAGTTGCCCACCTTCCCCCGGTCAGGCTGGCTTTGCTGGACACTGTACCAAAGCGTCAATCCTGATCAACCAGGCGTGAGTGACACAACTCTGCTGCTTGAGCCCCATGGTGATGCTTTGTGAGCCAAGCCTGCTGTGGTGGAATGCAGGGAGCCTTCTGGGAAGTGTGGCCCAGAAGATCCTGCAAGAAAAAGAAAAGAGAAAGAAAGGACACACTAGGAGGTAGGGAAACAGACGTGAGAGTACGGTGACCATTGGCGAAACAAACTGAGTGGTCACCCCTGGTCAGTGTGGGGAGGTGGAACCCTGGGACCAAGTAGGACAGTCAGCAGCAGTCACCACAAGGCTCCTGGTTGAATGGTGGGCAGCCGAGGCACAGCTGTCCACTAGTGGGGGGTTTTCATCCTCGGCACAGTTGACATTTCCTTGTTGTGGGGACACTAGCCCATGCCTAGTAAGATGTTTATCTACCCAATAGATGCTAGTAGCACCCCATCTCATCAATTTGTGACAGCCATAACCATCTCCAGATATTGCCAAATATCCCCCGTGGGGCAAAATTACCCCCAGTAATTGCCCTAGTGCAAATTGAGGAGGTGTTTCTGGAGGCCTCAGACACTCAGTCTACACTCCTTGTGAATAGGCTTACTTCTGGAGGGCGAAGCTCATTTTTCCAATGAAGATGAACTCAGCATGGTCTCAAAATAAATGAAAGCCAGCCCATGGTGACATGAATTCAGGGAAAGCTGCAAGGTCACAGGCTCACATGTCAACCAGGAAAACAATACTCCATGGCCGCTGACATGTTGGTTGGGCAGATGAGATGTTTTAAATGGTTTTTATTCCAATACCTTTAGGCAAGGCATCCATCATGCTCCAACATACCGCAGGCCCTACTCTTCCCCATTGCATTACTCCAGCCTCCTCACTCATTTCTGTGATCTGTCTGGCCCTTGAAGGCTTCTGAGTTTGTGGTCCCTGTAAGAAAGCATCAAAATGTGCTGGTGAAATAAGAGAATTACATTGACAGGCTGAGGTGTCCCAGAAAGTCCTAGAATCTCTATTTAACACACATCCTTAATACTTGCAACATGTCATATGTAGCTCTTCACATATATTCCTCAGTTTAATTTCACAGTAAGAATGCCTGGCCCATATTTTAGGTATTACCAAGATTAATGGAAGTACTCTGTACCCAGAAACACCCCCAAAATTACTAGGGGAAATCTGTGAATGTCTGCCCTAATGGAGGGCTAGGTTGCTGGGAGTTGCTTTTCCCCGACATGAGTCATCCCTCTCCGGAGTGTAAGCTCCAGTCCATCAGGGTCTGACCACAACTTCTTCCACCTGCCCTGACTCCATCTCTCTCATTGCACCCCTGGTTTGACTTTGAGACGTCGCCATTGCTCTCCTTCTCCTCGCAGTCTCTTAACCCAGACCCTCGCCCACTCGCTCATGAAAGGGCCAAGTTTCACTGAATCCTTTTCTTGTCCTCACCCCAACACTCCCGCCCTAGGGTTTCCCTACCCCACTCCTCAAATCCCAGTCTTGCTTGAAGTCAGTCTTCTTCATCTCCACCCCTGGGCTCCTGGGTCTGTGGATGGAAACACTTTGAGTGCTGTAGCCATGCCAAACTGGACCATCCTCACCAGGTCGTCAATTCTGCCACCACCAAGAAGATGCCCTGGCTGCCACTTCTCTAAGAAAATTGAGCGAATCAGCCCTGAATTCTCTCAACAGCTTGCCTCCCATCCCTTCAAATGTCTGTTTGCACCTCCTATATGCTTACCCACCTCTCAGCACAGGAACCACCCTTTTTCCTGCTAAGGCCATCCCTCTACCATGTTCTTAACTCCATACCATTTTTTCCATTGTAGATGTTGTGCCATGAGTTGTGGCCTATACTTTTACTTTTTTCCTCACTACTGCTTTCTTAAAGCCTTTGAACCTGAGGACATTTAGCCATTCTTCAAAACCCTGCCTCTACCCTCATCATCTTAGCCCAGTTCCATCTTATCCCTCACTTCACGGAGTCAAGCAACTTGGAAATTGCTTCTTCTCCATCAACCACTCACTGTTATTTCTTTTTGAAAATAATACCGTTCATTGTTTTCCTTTTTCCAAATATAAAAACAATACACATTCACTATAGAACATTTGGAAAATATAGCAAAGAATACAGAAGGAAATAAAAATCACATGTAATCCTATAACTTGGAGATAACTAGTAATTTTAATTCATACGTGCAGTTGTTTTCATATGTGCACTTTTAAGAAGAAAATTAGGATCACACTTTTGTCTTTTGTTGTTTTTACTTAATGCTAAATCATGAACCTATTCTCATGTCAAAAACATGATTTTTACATGTCTTTTGGTATTCCATTTTATATATATGCCAAAATTCACTCGGCTATATCCTCACTGTGGTGCATTTCAAGCGTTTAGGTTTTTGCAGTTCTACGTAATGACGTGATGAGCTTCATGGACCACCAGCCCTCATGTGCATTCTGATTCCTTCCGTGGGACCAATGCCGACTGCAAACACTGCACCAAATGACATGCACGTTTTCTGAGGCTCTTGAAGCCCATTGCTGAATTGTTTTCAAAAGATGGCTGAGTCAACCTGGACTGCAAAGAGCAGCATGAGAGTGTCCATTTCACCGCACTCTTGCTAAATCACAGCCAACTCTCTAAGTGAACACTTTTGCATTTTAATTTGAGGTCAAATACGTTCTTGCATTTGCATTTGCCATTGGTGTTTCTCCCTTTATTGAAAATAGTCTGCCTATTTGTGTCTTCTCACTTTTCTTCTGAACTGTTTATCATTTCCTTATTTGCTCACTAAAATAACTTACTTATGCGTTGATAACATTAACTCTTTTCTAGTTTATTTGTTAGGAATGCCATTGCCAGTTTGTCATTCATTTTCCATTTCTTATTTATGGGAGTGATTTTTTGAAGTTTCTATTGGATCAAATCTAACAATATTGTCCCTCCTTCCTTTCGCCTTCCCTTTCCTCAATCACTTTTTACCCTGCACTCCATCTTCTCTCCAAAGGGATTGCTAGTGCTGCTCCATAAACCTTTGGCAACCAGTCACCCTGGCTCCCAAAACAAAAGCTTCTTCCCAGCCCTTTGCTGTTGCCTACTCTTGCTGGAGAGCTGCGCTTTCTTGGGTTTCCTCCTACAACTCGTCTTTTCAAAATTTCATTTATATATTTATTTATTTGTTTGTCTTTAATAGACATTTTTTAGAGCAGTTTTTAGGTTATCAGCAAAATTGAGAGGAAGGTACAGAGAGTTCCCATACACCCCTTTCCCCCACATGTGCAGTCTCCCCCATTATCAACGTCCCCCACCAGAGAGGTATTTGTTACAATCAGTGAACCTACACTGACACATCAGTGTCGGCTTGTCTTTCTCTGCCTCCCCTTTCTCTGCCCATGCCTTTCACGTTGGTGTCCCCAGGGTTCTGGTCTTGGCCCTCCTCTTTTCCCATTCCTCCTCTTCTCCAAGGGTGAGTGCCCGCTCCCAGGAGCGATATGCTGTTGGCTCCAGCACCACATCTTCAGTTCAGCCCTCTCACGTGGCCTCCAGACTATGCGCTTTCATAAAGGTGCCCCACGGGCACCTTAACATACCCTATTTCCCTTCCCATATTCTCTTCTTTGGTACAAATCACCATCTTCTATTCTGTTTCCTAATCCAGAAACTAGAGTCTCCCTGGATGCAACGCCTTCCTTCATACCTTACAGGTAATCAGTGAGCACATCCTGCCGATTCTTCCTTCTCATAATTTCTCAGATCAAGCCCTTCCTCCCTCGCCACCACACTTCCATAATTCAGACCTGGTTTTACCTTCACTTCACAGTAAGCAGACCGATTTTGCAGTTGAGAGTTCAGGGTATCTCGTGAAGAGACGTCCTTTGGGGCCTCACTTATGTCATCTGGGAAACAGAAGTGATTTGTGCACCTACTCCATGCAGTTGCTTTGAGAACTAAACAGGAATAAATAGGTAAAGTACTTAGCACAGTTCCCGACATGTAGTAACCGTCCAGTAGATGTCAGTTATTATAATTGTTTATCATCCCACTTCCATGTCACACATCCACAAGGCCGATTGCCACATTGCCGCCATAATTCTCTTACTAAAATGCAAACCAGATCACTGTTTGTCCTCCTGAGTATGTCAGTGTCTCCTTTACTAGAGGTAAAGCCTAAACACCTTCACACAATACAAGGCCATCCTTGAGGTAGCCCTGCTTACACCTCTAGCATGATGCCTCACCATCCTCACCCATGTGTCAGCCTTGCTGGATGTAACTGTCAGCTATTGCCTCAGTAATGCCACATAACAACCATCCCCATGTTTATGGGTCTGCAGGTTGAGTCTGATTTGGGTCCAATGGGTTAGGATAGGCTTGACTGGTGGGCTTCAAGCAACAGTTTGGGTTTAAATTTGTTCTACTTGTGTTTGTTCTGGGGCCCAGCTGAAGAAGCAGTCACTACTTGGTGCCTGCTCTTCTCATGGCTGATCAGCATGGCACAAGAGCCCAGGCAAACTGAGGAAGCATATTTAAGGCCTCTACTCACTTCACGTCGGCTAACATCTACCAGCCAAAGCAAGTCACAGGGCCGAACCCAGCATCCATGAAGTGGGAAAGTACACTCTGCCCACTGTGGGAAGCAATAGGTGGAGATGGTTGCCAAACAATCATCCAAACTATGATGCTGAATTTCTTGTATCCCTGAGCACGCCACACTGCTTCACACTCCTGTGCATTCACGAAACTGCCTCAACTCCCACTCAAGATCCATGAGTCTGCCTTGTAAGGCTCAGCTCAGCTGTCACCTCCTCGATAAAGCCTTTCTGCTTGCCCTAGATAGAACTGGTCTCAGTCTCCCCTGGACACTCAGCATGACCTGTGCAGAAGCAGTTCTGTGGTCCATATGTGTCTATTTCTTCCTCTGTGCTTGGCATAGAATACTTCGAAATTTTCGTTGTGGTTAAATGGTTGGATATCTAAAGTTGCTCTAATAAAGCTCTCTATAATTCAGCCAGTGTAATGTTGGCTCTTCTCTAATAATTCCTTTTCATTTAAAAAAAAAGTCTGAAAATAAAGAACCTCACTAGGTATTGCAAACTAGATATTCTTTTGGATATTATACTGCAAATGAGATATTCTTTGGACTATGAGGTATTTCGAACCAGATATTCTCAGATAACCATCTGGTCATGTCTAATTAATGATTGGGTTGGGCAGACCAAAGTTTACACAAGAAGCAGTTTTATAATTAACAATTCCAAACCTGGGCACAAAGGATAGATCTTATTCACGCCTGAATCTTATTCAACCTGAATCTTATTCAACCTGAATCTTGCCCTCTGGCATCAGCCAGCTGGGCGGGGCCCTCTGTTCTGCTTGCCCATGGGGGGTGTGTACATTAGCTGCGGTGTTGCACACCTGCACACCGAGAGCACGCTCTGTGAGTTTACAATTACAGCTCAAAGCACTCCCCTGGGCGCCTGGGCCTGCTCTTATTTCCCCTGATACGATATACGGGAATCTTCCCAAATCCACGAGAGGGCAGGGTCTGACCCACCGACAGATATTGTCTCCTAGAAACCCATGCTGATTTAGACTTGAAGCATGAGGCATTCTCAGTAGAAATATTTTGAAGCCAAAATAAATAAAAAAGAAAAAGTGGAAAAGAATCAAACAGGCAATTATTTGTAATAGAAAAAACTATTGATTTTCCTTTTTTGATACATAGTCTAAATTATCCCTCAAGAAAAGTAGTAATGCATCTTTAAACAGATTTATTGGTTCTAGGAGGGAAAAAATGTATTATTTAACTTCAATGTTATTGGATTTTTCTTTTATGTTAGATATAGAAATTGCACAGATGAACAGAAATGGGACAGGGAAATTCCTTTAAGGATCGCAGTGACTTTGGATCCCACGGTAAGATACTCTAGTACTTCTCCCCAGGCAGAAAGAGGTCATTTTTCTTGCTAAATAAATGAATCACGCATCTACCACGAGCACATTTTTCACAAGAGTTAAAGTTCCCGTGGGTGGGACGAACACACCGCACTGGGCCCGCAGCCCTGAGGCTCAGGCTCTCTGCTGTAAAGGACTTTCGCCCTCGCCAGGACCCTGCGACTTCTCTGATCCTGAAGGGGTAACCCCTTCTCGGAGCTGAATTTCTCCACACGTCCTTCCAGCTCTCTTCTCTCTCTCACTCGTTGGCTTATGAGACCAGAATGCACAATGACCTGACTTGCAGGGAAGTCTCCCATCCTATTCTAAAAATGAACTTGGAGTCAATGGAAAGAGCCATTTCACACCTTTCCCAGCACCTCATCCTGTGTCTTCTGGGAAGAGGGACCGCAAGCTCAATGAGGCCTGATACATTTGGGGTCACAGAGACCATAGACCTGTTCCCAGATCTCTCTATATGCCTGTCATGTGACCTTGCAAAGTCCCCTCACACAGGTGTGGTCATCTGTCAGTCAGAGGCAATCCCAGGTGACTTTGCTGAATTGTCACAAGGAAAAACTACTCAAAATGATTGGAAAGCATTTTTCAAATATAAAGTGCTCTAAAAGCCATAAATATGTATCTCAAACCGCAGCTACAAGCTGAGCTCCCTCATCATATTTATTCTCATAGTTCAGTGGTTTAGGAGTTTGATGTTTGTTTTTTGTTTTTAGTAACTAGACTCTTTCAATTTACAAGACGTATATTCACCAGGATTCAAAATAGAACAACCCATAAAATGTAGTGGTCAGAAAGCATCAGGTCCTGATCATAACAGAGGACGCCCAAGACTGTCCTCATTCTCTTCTCTCCAACCCACTTCAGGCTGTGGTGCCCTGTAGAGCTTTCTGGATATTTTCATTCCTGTGCCTGCAGGAGATGTAGATTCCGGCAGGGGAAAGGGAATGCTCCATTCCACATGGCAGTTCTTTCCTTCTTCTGGGATGATTTTGGTGTTCCAGCTCTTTGCATTAAAAATGATGTGCAAAGTCTTTGAGGTTGTTCTACACTCATACTCTTTTGGGTAGCAAGTCCATGAATTCGCCATACATGGTGCTAAGGGCTACATTCCATTTCAGCATCTGTAGGCTGGAAAGTCTCCTTGTGTATTAAAGCAACAATACAAAAGCAAGAGTTGTTCTCGTCACCAAACACAGAAGCACAATGGCATTGTCTTTGATTGCCATCCACTACCACCAGTGTCCTCCCTCCTTTCCTGGAGGTGTGCATACCCAGACGTCAGCCTTTCTATCAACGAAACAGTCAACTATTTGGAGACCAATGGCACGTTGTATTCCATACTCCAACATGTGTATTTGGGAGACTGACTGCTTGACAAGAAGCCTTAATCATCTTCCTTCCAGAAGACAAAATGGAACCTTCTCTATGTAGAACTGTCAGTTAAAAATTAAGTCAATGAAAGCCTGGTCAGAGTTTACAAAAGCTGGCCACATGCAAGAGGATTGCCCGTAAAGACCAGCTGTATCCCTTGGTTCCATCTGGGTAAGGAATGCTTGTGTCAGTGAGATCACTGAGTTCATCATCAAACTCCTGGCAAGGAGCAGAGCACAGAGAAATCCTATCCCCCCATGTGACAAACGACGCTGTGAATACGGACCCTTCTTTAAAACTCCAGCTAATTCAGGTGGCAGGATGAAGTGTGCCATGTCATAATTAATCCCTCATGTATTGCAAGCAATTTAATGTCAAAATAATCAACAGTAGCTTTTTTTACCCTTTTGTGAGTACATAATAAATACTGTCATTTAGCTGCAGCAAACATCGGATTTCTTTCCTGGTCTTTGAATAACACTATTCGTGAAGTAAATACCAGACCTACCCCTCCGTCTCCCCCTCACCAAGCCTTATGCATCACACATATATACACTCCTTAGGAAAATAAATCATGGATGACAAAAGAAAAGTAGTGTGTTTAATTTTTAGTCAGTACCTCGCACTGCGATTATTCTACTTCAGGGTCCAAACACCAGGCGGGGGCAAACATAACAGGAGAGAAGGAAGAATCTAGAATGGAATGAAGAGTGTCCCTCACTATTTGTCATTTATTTTTTCCTCGTGGATCATTGGCAGTGACATAGCAGTTATTTTTATTTTTTGCAAGGTTAACACCACTACTAAATGGCCGATGAATTCTTTTGATTAAACTCAGTTCACTTTTTAAAGAAACAGTGTATCGGAAGAGGAATGGCAAAATGCTGCCCTCTCTTCCACAGGGCGACTAGGGAGAGCCCTGGGGCTATAACTCCTTCTTCAGGCACTGCTTCCATCCAAGAGGTCACGTGTCAGAGTTTGTGGCATGCTCCATTTCCAGGGTACCAGTGTTCCTTTTGCTCTAGATAGAAACTCTTCTGTTAAGTTAATATAGTGATCAAAAGAAGGAGCCCCATTATATGTTGAGTTCTGTACAGAATTCATCATGTTCAGAACCAAAAGTCTAGTTGCCATCCTTCACCATACATATGTGCCCCTTTACCCCTTTCACCCTCCCTTCACCCCCCCTTCACCCCCTTCCCCTCTGGTAACCACTAATCTGTTCTCCTCATCTACGTGTTTGTTTGTTTATCTTCCACATATGAGTGAAATCATCCAGTATTTGTCTTTCTCTCTCTGACTTATTTTGCTTAGCATAATACCTTCAAGGTCCATCCATGTTGTCACAAATGGCAAGGTTTCATCTTTTTTATGGCTGAGTAGTATTCCATTGTGTAAATATACCACATCTTCTTTATTCATTCATGCATTGATAGGCACTTAGGTTGTTTCCAAGTCTTGGCTATTGTGAATAATGTGGCAATGAACATTGGGGTGGGCATATATTTTCAAATTAGTGTTTTCATGTTCTTTGGAATAAATACCCAGAAGTGGAAAATCTGTATCATATGGCATTTCCATTTTTATTTTTTTGAGAAATTTCCATATTGTTTTCCATAGTGGCGGTACCACTTTACATTCCCACTAAAATATAACACCTGATGTTTATATAATGTTATAAACCCATTTTACCTAAAAAAAAAAAAAAGGAAGAAAAAAAAAAAGAGATCCCCAGGAGCGAGCTCGGTGCAGATAATTAGACTCCAGTTGCTTTAGATGAGAAATGACTGAGCTAAAATCCAGGCTTTGAGGTGACACTTCACAACAGGTAGAAGACCAAAGCATTACTATTTTACTTTAATAGATCTTGTGTGAAAATGTCTTTTAAATATTAAGGTGGAAAATAGGGTTCCAAGAAGAGCTCCTTCTTGGCAATTCATTCTTAATTATCATGGACCTGAGTTTCCCATGAAATTGCATTATGTTTTGCCCTTTAGTATCTATCCAGCCATTGTCACGAATGAACACGAGCCCCTCCTCTAGATATTTACACAAGTTTTGTGGATATGTGAGAAGCTTACAACTACTTACACTGCACAGTTATTGTAGTCTTCTTTACACTGTTACTGGTTTTTATTTAACTCATATGGAGTATCTACTTTGCCAAAAGCTCTGGATACAGGCTTCTGTGATGTGGAGAAAAATGAAACACAGTTCAAGCCTTCAGGCAACACACACACATACACTCACACACGTTAACCAATAATTACAATAAAATATTGTGACCTTCTGAATGGAAGCTCCTGAGAGAAAAGGACGGTTCCTATTCTCCTTGGATTCAAAGTTCCTGGTACAACACTTTGCGTATTGTGGGTGTTCCATCACTGTCTGGGGATGATAACATTCACCTTGACAGCAGGGAGGAATTTTAGGCCCAGATTAGGCGGTAGGCCACCTACGTGATAACACAGGGTGCTGGGACTATCACAAAGAGCTGTACAATAGTGTCTCCTTCCTAGATCTTATCACAGCTCTAAGGACACTGGCAAGTAGTTGAAAGGCACATGAAGTCTTTGAGTGGCAGCACATTAAGTTTTTATCTATCATTAATCTTCCTTTGAATTACCTTATTAGACTAGATAGCCAATTACCCAAACAGATCCTGAGCGGATGGCAGAGCCAGTAGGGGCAGAATGCACGGCTGTAGGGGTTCCAGAAGAGAAGAGAGAATCGTGGGGACACTGGGTCTCTGGTCACCTCCCAGAGATGCGGACCATGAAGCGGGGTTTGCCCACAAGCAGAAGGGCAATAAAGACAAAACTTGCCTACACAACTTTCTGTGGGCTCACCCTACCGGCAGTCCATCTTCACGGCAAGGAAGAATACCTCTGTCCACACGACTCTCTAGCTCCCTATAAAGTGGGTTCAGTGTTAAGGGAGGGAAACACAGCATGAGCTGGTTTGCAGAAGCAGCATTTTAAACCACCAAATCAATCTCCCTTGTAGACTTTTCTTTTAAAATAAACTTATCTCTGAAAACTGCCTCCTGAAGCGTTAGCTTTAACAGTAGAGTTTCACTGGTTTATGAGCTAGTGGTAAAATCCTAAAACCAGAAGCTCCTCAACGAGGTAGTAACACACCATTTACAGAAGTACTGCCATGAAAAAAATATGTGGCAATGAAGTTACCATAAATTCACATACACTCACACACACACACAATACATCGGCCCTTTTTTTACACTGTTTTCTCTTTAAGAGGACATATAACAGCACAGACATAACCCTCTCCACCTCCCTTCCCACTATTCTTAGCAAATCCACCCCAGACAGAAGCCATCAAACAACAAGGTGGCGGGTCTCTGAATGTTTTGCTCTGGCACCACTGGGCTGTTTGCAGGATAACAGTAGACACACGAATATTTCACCAGAGTCATTGCTTAACAATGTAATATGACAGCATCCATGAAACCGATTAGCATAAATCAACATAATACCCACTTTGCAGCATTAGTATTGAAAACTTTCATCTTGAAATAGTAAGAGGAAAAAGACAACATATGATAAATTGTAATGATTTTGCTGGAATGTTACCAGGTGACTATATAAGTTGCACGTCTATGGAGTCACACACTAACATACAAATGTCAGCATAATAATCTCGAGCAGATTTATTTTCGTTCCACAAGCTCCGTAAGAATATATGCATGGTTTCCCAAATATCACTAACAAAAACGGGTTGAAATTATCTTCAAAATTCAAAATGGTATGATGATACATAAAAGTTTCCTGATACACCAAAGCCCATTCTAAGAGTCGCGCACATCAACCCTGAAGTTCAAGTTACAGATAAGTGTTCCCCACGGGGCCAACCTCTAACACAAGGATGAGAGCAGAACTGCATCACTGGGTGACATTTCCAGTAGCTGACAGGTGACTTCTGCTTTTCAGGGTGATGAAACAAAGTCGTATGCTCTCCAACAGCTATAAACACATTTTCCTTCCTTTTCTTCTCTCCCCTCAAGCCTTACTTTAAAAAAAAAATCCATCCAATTATTCCCTTTGAAAAGAATTTCTTCAGTTTAGCCAATTGAGAAAGTTGAAGTACTTGAAAATTTACCACGGAAGTTTTCTTTAACATGCCAAAAGAAGGAACTGAATTTTGGAGGCAAGCTACTGGCACATTCCTTAGTTTTTTGAATATCCAGAAACCTTGCAAGGATACCATTTACTCTTAATTGTATCGATAGGATGCCAGGATTTGGCTACTGAAAATAAACCTTATCGGAAGGCAGCGCATGGCACGGCTAACTGGGTCATAAGAGGACATTTACATACAGTTTCCTTTGCTGATCCATACTCACGGGGAGCATGCAAGCAAACACTAAAGACAAAGGTCTCCTCTGGAGCGATGGTCCTGACGCAGTCACCTGCATGTTTTCTCAACGCCACCTTTCCACTTTGCCACATCACCACCTCCAGCCTGAAAAGGGAAAGGCAGTGATGGTATTTTTCCTTTGCACACCTCTGCAATAATAAAGTGACTGCTATCTATTGAGACTTACTACATCCCATGCACAGTATTAAACACTTTTATATACAATTTTTCTTCCTTAAAATTACCCTGTGATAGAGGTGTAACCCCATTTAATAGAAGAAAAAAAATGTGGCTTCTAGAATTTAAGTAGCTGTCTCCTATTCCACAGCACGTATGCCAGCATTTGGACCCAAGAAAGAGAACAGCCTACACAATTATGCCCTATGCTGCATTGCCTTCTCCCTCCAGAGGATGTCTGCAGCTGTTTAGCAACAGTAAGAAATAAGCTAAGAGGTGTAATTCAGTTAATAAGTAATTATTGAATGCCAACTATGAGCTTAATACGAAAAAGAAAATAAGAAGAAAAGTTGTTCACCTTTTTCCCACCGCTCTTACAACCTTAGCTTCCTAAAAGGGTCACTCCTTTAGCAATAGGAAAAAAAACCCAAGCCCAATTACCTACTCTTTCTCCATTTCTGCAATAAATTATCAACCAATTATTTTCATACTCTATTGATGAAATTTAGCAAAGAGAAAGAAAAGTATAGAAATAGTTTACATATTTTAATTGGATTGCCATTTTTTAATTAATTTAGACTTCTGTCTAAATTATCTCAGAGAACAAAAATTTGACAAGTCTGAAAGACAATTGGCCATCAACGAAACAGAGTAGCTCCCACTAACAGTCTACACATGAGTGGAGGGGAGGGCTCTTGTAAATACACAGTCATTCTATTTAACTTAAGCAAGTGCTTGCAGCTTTGAGTTCCTGATCCTAGAATCAGTTCATCTTTTTTTTTCAAGTCATCCATCTGTGGGACTTTTGGTTGATCTTGCAGTTCAGCAGATATCTTTTCTCTGTCCTTAAATAATATTTAAATTGCCTAATGTAACCTCTTCAACAACAATGCACTTACTCTCCCACCAGTGGATTGCTCATCTTCTTGGCTAGGTCTCTGCTCTCACGGTAGAGACAGTCAAATCACCTTTATGATTCATACAAATTGCTACATGACACAGACACAGAAACTAGGATTTATTGTCAAGAGAGTTGAGATAATCCAGTGGATGGTATAGGCTCTGATTTGATGTTGGTGTATGACATACAGGCATGATGTTCTTACCAATCATGGGTAGAAGCAGATCAGTTATAATCCAAGGTCCAGAGATAAGAATAATTATGATGCTATTAGGGTAATCATTTCAATCACCTAAAAAGTTCATTATGCCCAATTTTAGGATTTGCAACAGTTGCAATGACAGGATTGATAATTTATGGGTTATTGGCTATCGTGCAAGGATAATGAAAATAAATGCATTGATTTGTGAATATGTATGCCAGCTTTATGCATATAAATAGACTTTAAAAATTCTATTGTGGTTTATGGCTCCACATAAATAACAAAACAACCTCATGACTTGGAAATAGGGCATGTGCATCTTAAACGCTCTATCAGACGCCTTGGTTTCTCCATTAAACTCTCCCATCAATGCCAGTGTATGGGAGAAGGTGTCCCCGCTGGGGAAGACACAGGAGGAATTGAGATCAGTGCTTGGGAATCACCCCAGAATCCTGTTCAAATGCAGGTTTACAGACTCAGGTTGTCTGAGTCTGTAAAGCTGGAGTGGGCCTGACAGTCTCCGTTTTTACCAAGTTCGCAGGTGCTGCTGATGCTTCTGGCTCATGGACCACCCTTTGAGTAGCAAAGCATTGGGCTTCTTGATGCTCCCCAAGGTCTCATCTCCACTGAATCCTCGATGTAGTGATTCAGATATATAAGAAAAGAAAGAGCTCCTATTGCTGCATAAAGAATATGATATCCGAAGACATCTGGAGAATACATTTAAGGAAGCAAGGTTTAACTAAAGAGTGGTAAACACCTTTTATAATTGCATGGTTTTGTGATGTTTGTTTAATTCTGGGACCTCAATTCTGTGAAGTTTCTTATTCATCCCTTCACCTTTCAGAGAGTTGGCACTTTAGATTGAGACGAAAAGACTCGTATAATAAAAGCTATTTGTACTCAGCTAACAAAGTGGGCATACAATGTTTGTCACTGAAAACCAAGGAGAATTTTTATATTTCTCTTATCCTTCTCTCCCCCTCACCTCCTCTTTTTCCTTTTACTTCTTCTTATGCCTTTATCAGGGAGAAAGTATTTTTTAATCGAAAACTCCTGACAGTACCTTTTCTAGAGGTATCAGTGTGTAAATTACTCAATATAGTGAGCAGATGACCATGCTGTGTTGAACACTTAATCACAGCAGTGGCTCACAGCCCCTGGATGTCAATGCAGACGGAGTCCACTCAAGCACTGCTGACTTCTAGCGAAGAATGGGCAACAACATCATCAACCCCAAAGCTCCCCAACAGAGACATCTGTACTCTATACACTCGTCAGACTGTTAATCCATTTATTAGAAAATCATTTGTGAGGATGAAGACGTGATATTTATGAAACGTCACACAAACATCTTCTCATTTAATTTTAACTCTTTATTCCACTCTGTTTCAAAATGACTTGCATTGAATTTTCATGGAGAAATGTAAATGCTAACATTTTTTTTTTCTAATTCCCCTGACTATAAACCAACTTAAAATCGAGGCTAAGTTTTTAAGAATCAGTTACTCAAGGGAGGCAAATAATTTGGTTAAAAATGTGTTCACTTATCTTAGCAATTCAAAATTTCAGACCTGTATTTTGTGAAATTCTGTAACCACAAACACTCAACTATGACATTGCACACCTCCTTTTCTGAATGACTACAACCCGACTTAGAAAACCATTTCCAAAGGAGCAGATTGCACCAAAGAAGGACAGATTTATATTCAATTTTAAGTAGCAAACTACTTTACAAATCTCAAACTTCCAAAACCACTAAATGAATCACATTAGTTCAACTTTGGCAATACCCATATTTTACTCATAAAACACACACACACACACACACACACACACACACATTAATTTAAAATAAGATAAAACATAGTATCGAACTTACATGAATGAAAATTGATATAAAATTTGGTTAGTGTTGGAAAGACCTAGAAAAGTAAATAATGTCACACTCTACTTTCTTAATCTTAGTTTTACAAAACATATTTTTATTTATAATCCTAAATTTTTCCCAACTCATTGGTAAAGTTTTACTATTTCTTTAATATCCTCAAATATAATTATTTCATAAAGCTTTTTTTCTAAAAGTTTTTTCATCTTAAAATGCATGAATGTTAGAAAATTCCCATTTTATCTCAGTATTGACTTTTATATTGATGAATGTGCTTTTCTTTTTTTCTCCCTTATTTGGATAAAAATCATACGCTATTATTTCCCTTTCTTTTTGATTAAAATGTTATATTTGATTTTCCAGGAATAAAGTAGCCCACACAGACCAAAGTAAAACAAGACTTTGAGAAATTGCCAGATGGACCAACCATGCAATATAGAAAAGCTCTAAATCAGCGCAAGCCATAAATCAGTCATGCCATTCAAAATCACATTTGTAATGTAATTTATTTTTTGAGAGAATTTACAACTATTCAAGCTTCACTATTTATTAGTCAAGGGAGGGATCTGAGTGAAGTATTTATGTCTTATTAATTCTTTTTATAACCTATTAATTTAGACAACTTGTAACATAGAAACCATCTCAGCTGCATTGTCTAAACAACGTGGCAAATCGCTCTGTGGGTTTGGACACTGAGTTGAGTGGACTGATGGCTTTCACAATCCCTTCCAGTTCTGAGACTCTCTGATTTGGTTAAGAATGTGCTCCAAGTGGGTACCAAGGGGCCCACTAGCCAACTGAGGGAGTCAAATGCAATCTCTGAAATGGCCCTCATTCCCAGGGAAAACTTCACACTTGGAGAAACCAGAAAACTGCAGTGTTTTATATCTTTTTTATTGCAGTTGTATTAAAACTAACCCTATAGTCACTTTACTCCTTAAAAATCAGGTATGATCATTTTTCTAAATTCTGATCCTCTGAAACAGTCCTATTATCCTTTATCCTAGAGTTGTCTGGTCAAGATTATTGTACACTAAAATGTACTCCCCCACGAATGTCAACAGATATTTCTTCCTTGAAGATGCAGAGTCACCTGCTTCAGAGGGAAACACTCCTGGATGCCAGGATATGGCCCAGATGATATTTGGAAATAGCTTCTGTTTCTTTAACCTGGGTTTTATTTTATATTTATTATATATAAAGTTTTCATAGCAGAGGAGAACAAATACAACATGATGGTGCATGACCCCTTTCTTTGATTTGTAACAAACTGAATCTACCCTGTGCTGTTTTGTTCTATCAGTGATATGAAAAAAGAAATGTTTGGTTTTTAATTATACAGATGTGATATTCAGCAGGTACTGGAAGTGATATTTTAAGCTCCCTCAGCTTTGTTTCAAGGTTTGAGTGTATTAATTCCTATGCAAATCATTCTGTGGCAGAGTTCACTGTCACACTGATGCTGGAAAAAGAAACTTTCATATATTAGTTGAAAGATAGGAGAAATTTTGGGATGATGTATGAAGATTAGGGGAGCAAATCACTACAAGGCCTTCTTCTAGTGCCCCAAATCTTTTAATGCTAAATTACATAAAATGGACTCATTGTGTAAGGGTAGGTGTGACTAATGTCAGATAAGAAACGCACAGCATGGACCAAATTCTTAGAATCATAGACAACAGCTAATGGAGATCCACCATGCTGGGAAATGAAACTAGCTAGTGACTGTGCTATACTAGCCCAGCCATCCATCAAGTGGAGCTGGCTTGTTTTCATTTCTAACACATTGTTTGGGAAGCAAAACAGGTAAGTTTACAGAGAGATGTGGGTATATTATTAGGAAAAATCACACATACACAATCAGATACATGAGTACTTGGAGGGTTTATAGATGTTGCTCATTCATGTCCTATTGATCTTAATCCAAACTCACAGTATCAGTCCCAGTCCCAGAAGTAATGATTGATTAAACAAATTTTTTTGAATTGTGACATGATAGCCAGGATTAAAGTTTTAGCAAAGACTCTAGAAGTGTAAGAGAGTAAATAGACATAAATTTATATGGTACATCAGGTGGAAGGTAGGATGGGAGATGCAAGGTGGAAGGGGTGGAAGAGGAAAGAAGAGCAAGATGGAGGTAAAGACCCAGCCCCTTGATACCATCTTTCTGCTCCTGGAAGCCTTTTCTGCTAAGTCCTGTCCTGCAATCATGGTTGAAAGGAACTGCGGTCATCTGGTATACCCTTGGTCTGACATCATAAACCATCTTCTCTCTTTGTAGACTGTAAATCACCTGAAAATTATGGCTTTCCCATTGCTCAGCTCCACATCCTGGATGTTACTCCCCAGCTATATAATCAATTAATTCCCCATTAGTGGTATTTGCCTTTCCTTAAAGTTCCAGGAAACTGTTCACCCAAACTTTTTACTGAATCATCAGAGTTAAGAATATAGATGCTACTTTGGCTTTTACAAGAGATAAAGTATTTGGACAACAAGCTTGTGATCAGTTCTGTCTTTCTTCTCTTCAGAGAAGACCCTCTAGGAGAAAAGAGAGTGCTCACCTCTCTGAGTTTTGGGTCTTCTAGAGCGTTGCTGCACAAATGAAGCTGCTATAAACTCAGCCATTGTATGTTTCAGAAGTGTCCATTGATTTAGTGCAATGGTGGTGAATATGATGCTGTTTTAACAAAATAATAATTATGTTTGTAAAAATAAAATGATTTCTCTCTTGTGAAAATACATATGGCCTCTATTTATTTGGCTGTAACAGCTGAGGGAAAAAAATGCCTTTTTTATTTCTTTTTTTTTTTTCCAGTAGTAATTTATGACTCTTCCACATTGCCTGAATAATTAGTGGCTTTTCAGAGGCAAAAGTAAAAATATGATTTTTTTAAAGCCATTAGTATTTCCAAGAAAACAGCTTGGAAACAGAGATGTGGTTGATGTCGGAGACATCCATTTTCCATCTTCTTAATTTACTCTAAAAATGACATTGGAGAAGCCATATTTTCCATTCAAAAGGAGTTGTTAGCATTTGGTAACATTTCCTCCAACCACAAGGTCATTTCCTGAGTGCCTGTCCAGCACCCTCTTTCCCTGCCTCAGTATCCACTGCTTGCAGGGTCAGTACCTGGGCAAGCAAGCTCGAGTGTCAAAGTCAAAGGGCAATTGGCCAAAAAGAAATTTCTGCATTTGTACAAGACAAAACAAGCTTTTCTTGACCACCTGGGGACCTCCTGAACTCATTGTAGCTAGACCTACAAGTGCCAACCATGAGGTCATCTGAAGGTCATGTTATGTAAGGAGACAATGGTTCTAAAAGAAAGAGGGTAAGTTCACAGAATTCCTCGAGTGCCACTGATTGATCTTAAGGGCTCAGATCCAGAGACAGAAAGCTAAGAGTTTTAGAAATATTAATGTTTACCATTCATTGGCCATATTTACACCCTAATAGAGTAGAATTTGTGTAAAAGATGGCTATCTGCCAATCCAGTATGAGTCCATTTACTTAAATAAATTTCTCCATAGAAAGACCCTGAGAAAAAAGAAACTGTAAAAGTCTAATAAATTAATCAATTATAATATCTGTATAATAGAACAGAACCCACTGAATACATGGGACAGAAATGTCTCTTTACATGTTTGCCAGTGTATTAGCCTTCTAAGCATTTATAATTTAAAAATAATTATTATAGTTCAATACAAAAGAGATGAAAATTTCAAATTTTTATGTTTATAAAAATAATAATCTGGAAATACATAGCTCTTAAGAATTAACTTTTAACGACAAAATAATTAAAACTAAATTATTAGATGAAATCAATGTAATAAAATTTTCTATTGCTCTTTCATAACTCTCTAGAATTATTCAGAATTTATTAATTGGTTGCTTTGTAGTCAATCTGTGTATTCCTTTCTAAGAGAACATGTAGCTAAAATCCAAAGCTACTATATGTTTTATTGTTCTATTAACAAATTTAAACACAGGCATATGTTAGCAATATTATAAATAGCACAGTAATGCTTGATGTTCAAATGGGATCTCCCTTTTTATTCAGCAGAAGCTGGAGAACTTGGGTTTTGTTTTACTCAAAATTGACTGTTTTGCAATTTGAGAAATTATGAATTATTACCAGTTTTCCTATGCTTACCTCCAGGTGTAAACAAGGCGTTATGTACATCCAAGTGAACAGTCTACAGCAGAGAGGGAAGAGCAGAGTGAAGACTCAACCAGAAGTCTGAGTTGCAGAGTTTATGGTCAAGCCTTGTTTCAAGGCTTCCTAGAATTTGCGACCTTTGTGAAACACACGCATATATCCAAGGTCACAAATTTTTATTCATTGTCTAAATAATTCAGGATAATCCAAATCCTAATAGAATTTCTTATTATAATGCACTCATAGTTATTACTGTCTGGTATCAAAGGAATTGAAATAGGTTACCTACTGCAAACAACACATAGATTGGCACTCAATGCCAGGGGATCCCTGGGGAATTGCGTTTTGCCGTATCTAGTCTGGTACCTTCTAAAACTTTCATCATGCTGCACTCAGCAACTCAGATGAACTAGGGCACTCTGGTTAATGAACCCTTGGTTTGACCCTAGAGGGGGTGTTTAGGGGTGGGAGTAGATGAGGTTCTTGAATGTTCTTATTCAAAAGCCCTTTCTTCCAAACGTCCTTTCCTATGAACCTGAGAGTGCACATTCCTTCTGACCTTTAGAACACAGCCCTTAGATTCTCTGTTTCTCAGGCGTGTCTGCCTGAATCAAGCAAGAGAGCTGAGAAGAGCGAACTGTGCATTTTGGAGGGAATTTCTCCCACTGTCATTTATCAACCTCTCGCTTTGTCTTGATGACGCCTGTGTATTCACACAATACTTGCACATTCTCATGGTTCCGAAAAAGAAGTCAGTTTGCCAGGGATAAATAGATAACTCTTTACTCTGAACCCTGGGAGATGATGTGCTTGCATCTTTCTATGTGCCCAGGTGCACGGAAAATGTATGTACACCTGGTGGAATACGACAGTCAAACAATGCCACCCTGAACTTTCCCACCATGATTTGCTACCTGTCCCCCAAAAACCTAGAAACCTGGGCTCTGGCCAGAAAAGTAAATGAGCAGAACAAATGAAAGAAAGAAATAATGTCTTTGTAGTATTTATAGTCTGTGGGCTAAGTAGAAGCAGGAAATACCAGAAATTTCCAAGAGAAGGGCTGTTTCCAGGAGATTTTTCAGACTAATTTTGCATAACCACATTTGCTTAACCAAGAAACTTAGACAGTTTGAATTAAGCATCTGAACTTCTGGGTGCTCATTTGAACCAAAGCCAAACTCTGAACTTTTCAGGTTTCCCGGTCATTAATCAAAATTTCAAAGATCAATGGCATGTAATGAATCAAGTATAATAGCCGCCATCAATTGGTATAGCAAGGAGCAGCACCAGGGGATCGCCAGACACTATATTGGATTAAAATCTGGCTGACTTTGAATGCCAAGTGAATCAACACTGCGATCTGGTACCGAGAAAGCTGACACAGTGTGCGAGAGGCACTCTGCCATGGAGAAGGAAGGAGAGCTTGTTGCCTCTACCACATCCAGAGTTCACTGAACACAGGCACAGACCTCAAGACACTTGGGGGAGGTGGTAATGTAAGGCCTAAAATTTCATGTGTGGCCTTGACATCTTTGAGTCTCACGAGGCCCCAAAACTTAACCATGAGCTCCCCTGTTCTCACCATATGATGCTCCCCCAATAGGAAAAGTTCCACACCCAGCTGGCTCCCCTATCAGCTGAACCAGTTGTGCCTGACCCCAGGCCACAACTAACAGGTTTCACTTCCCTGCCAGCCCACAGAATTATTCAAACAAGCCGATCACATCCTCCCACAGGAACCAAGGGGCACCTCACCCTTTTGTTGGTGCAAAGCCTGCTGTCCACAGTCTCTGCCGGCTCTCTGATCCTGGATGCAACTCCCGCGTGGCCCTCCATGGCATGCAGTGTCCTTTCTGGGGCTGTGGGTATGCTTCATTAATAAACTTTTGTTTGACTTCATCTGTCCAGTCTCAGGTGTCATACATTCAGCCATCTCATGCTATTTAGGGTGCAGGATCCCTCCCTCCCCCGTGGGGTGAATAGGAAGCAATCAAACAGGAGCAAAGGAGTCAGTAGTGGATAATTGTGCAAGTTTGAGGACATTGTAGAAGGGTTTCAGAAATAAGAGCTAGAGAAAATTATTAGCAAGGAATATTTAAAATACGACTCAAATGATGATGTGTACGTGTGTGTGTTGTGCACACATGCGGGAAACTGTGCATTATCAAGCAATAGGATCTGAGTCCAGCATGCATCTGCTGTGTACCTGCATGCCACAGTGTGTGTTTCTGGATTGTTAGATCCATAGGATATTATGGGTTGAGCCAAAAAATTATGGTCTCGGGTCAAACAGGTTTCAGAAATGCTGACTTGAATAAACTTAGACAAGTTTATTATTAATGTACATTTTAAACCACCAAATATATTTGTAGGACTAATGTTCCAGAAGAATACTCTGGTAAGTGCCTGGTAAATGTCAGTCTATATAATGACCCCTGTGCTTAAAATGTCTTTTAGAGTAAATAATAGAACATATTCTTAACCCTGTCCCCATTGTTATTATTCCCCATAAACAATATACTTATGTATTTAGTATAAATAAAAAAGGAAATAAAAAGAAGTCATCACAAGGTGTCCAAGAACAAGTCATTTTTCACTCCATTTGCTGCTGCTCCCTCCCCAGCACCATCCCCCACCATTTAGCTACACAAAATCCCCAAATAATGAATACTTCCTCCTCTCTTTTGGTACATTTTTCTCAGTGATGTGAACACCTCATATTGGGCCCAGAAAAATCAGAAAGAATTGAGCAGGACCTTGAGAGTGGTATCTAATGAAAACCTGATCCCTTTCCATATATAGGGAGACATGGAGTACATGTTAATAAATATTTAACATCTGGTTTCCAGTCTATTGTTACTTGGAATACACAATTCATCATATTGCTTCTGTTTAAAATGAGATTATAGAATGCTCTTTTTAAAATTTCATGATCCTAAAATTTTCCAAGAAAATATCCTGAAGAATTTCCCTACCTGGGGCCAGCCCAGTGGCATAGCAGTTAAGTTTGTGTACTCCTCTTCAGTGCCAGGGGTTCAATGGTTTGGATCCTGGGCGAGGACCTACACACCACTCATCAAGCCATGCTGAGGCAGCGTCCCATATAGAAGAGCTACAACTCTACAACTATGATATACAACTAGGTACTGGGGATTTGGGGAGGAAAAAAAAAGGAAAAAGAGGAAGATTGACAACAGATGTTAGTGCAGGGTCAATCTCCCACAAACAGGCAAACAAAAACACACTGGCTTGTAAAAAAAAAAGTTTCCCTACCAAAATAACGTTGAAGTCATAGACTGATTAGATAGACAGAAAGATAGATTGATAGATAATAATGTGGCAAAAAATTGGAGCCACTTAAAGTGGGGAAGGTAAATTTGGTATACTATACTATGTTGAGATCCACTCATTATCGAGATAAAGACCATATTTTATAAAGAGATCTAAGGACCATTTTGTCCAAGAATTTGTCAATTTAATTTTAGATAAATTTGTGTATTTTTTAATGATTAAATTCCAAATTGACGTTTTTACCAGTTTATATCCTTACTACCACTGATTAACAGAGAAAATAATGCATACACCAGGATTCTACAATTCATCGCAGCATCTATACAGCTAAAATAATTCAGCCATTTAGAAATTACTAAGCAAATACTATTAAACATGCATTATACTAGGTATTAAGGACAAAGACATGGTCCCTGTCATCAAAGAATTTGTAGTCTATCCAAACATTATAGAAAGGGATCCATTTAGTTTCAAGTACATCATATTTGATGTTGATTCAAAGGAAAACTTCTTCCTTAGGAAATTTAAAAAACATCTAATGACGAATTTACTGTAACCTATTTTTAAAGTGTTTTATTTTAACTAATGGTTTGTACAAAACTATTTCAAATATATTTTTACCTGGGCAAGGAAGCAAGATGCCAAATGCAAAAGGTGACATTGCTAAGTTCTTGTGCTTGTAAGATTGTCTTCTAGGTCAGTCCCTATTACAGTTAGGATGTAGCCAGCAATTAAAACATCCTTTACCTGTAGCCCAGGTTGGAATTTCATAAATAATATCTTACTAGCAAACTAAGAATTTTGATACATTTCCTGTAGACTGCATCAAACTCACACACACACAAAATTTTGTCACAGAAACTAACAGCAACAACAGAAAAGGACAAAGGAAGTTACAGCCCACGTAACACTGAGAAGAAGTCTTAGAAAAGACAGGACCTCTTTGCCTGGCTGACGCCAGCACAGAAGTAGCTGCTAGAGGCAGCAAGAACAGGCTGGGGGGAGTGTGTCGGGCTTGAATAGCACAATCGCGGTTCCCTGACAGCGTCTCATGTCTTTGTTTACATATTTGCATCTCTTGCCGCACAAGAGTGTCAGCTCCATGACGATCCAGCATTAAACTATCAACAGAGTGCTGATGAAAACCACTAGAGACATAAAATAAAAGCTGAAGAAAGATCAAGGGGAATCAATAACTTAGATTTTACCAAAGTAATATATCAAACACCCACCCACCGAAGGTCTGTCGCTGTGCAAGGCATGGCTGCTGGGCGTGAAGGGAGCACTGCCACGTTTGTTCCCGCCTGGACGCGGACCTTTGAGAGTGTGACATGGAGCAACAGCATCCCGACCACAGAAAAGCAAGCTGGAAGCCTCAGGTCCTCACCGTGTGCACAGCCAGCACCTCTCAGCTCTCCAACTTTGCTGCTCTCATCTACTTCCTTCTCTCAGTTAAGGCCTATAATCCCAAGTTCCTCTGGATTTCAACCCAGAGAAACTTTGGCATCCCCACAACCACAGTTCCCAAACTTCTGTCCATTTTCAGTGTGGTAACGCAGTGAAGCTATGGACTCAGAAATTCCTGGATTCGCATTTGGTCTCAGTAGCCGGATGACATTGGTCAAGCTACTACTTCATTTGCCTTGCATTTATTTACCAGCAAAATGCAGGCCAGTGTGTTTCCTTAAAAAAGGTTGTTAGGGGGCCGCCTGGTGGCTCAGCGGTTTAGTCCGCGCTTGGCAGCCCGGGGTTCGCGGGTTCGGATCCCGGGCGCCCGCCGATGCACTGCTTGTCAGCCACGCCGTAGCGGTGTCCCATATAAAGTGGAGGAAGATGGGCAGAGATGTTAGCCCAGGGCCAGTCTTCCTCAGCAAAAAGAGGAGGATTGGCAGTGGATGTTAGCTCAGGGCTGGTCTTCCTCACAAAAAAAGGAAAAAAAGGTTGTTAGAATTACATAACATACCATGTGGAAAGGAACGTCTGGCCCACATAGTACATTTTTTTAAGTTAACATCCATTATTGTTCTAGTTGTTGTTGTTGTTATTTTAACCTGGTTCTGCACTTCAACTACACGTAAACCAAACACTCCTTATAAATTGTCTAGTTTGCCTCTTTACCTGTGCTGTACCCATCCCATCTCAGGACAGAAGGAATTTGGAACCCCCGGTCTGTAAGCTATCAACATCAGTGGACACTTCTGATATTCTTATTAGCTACTTAGAGGTTATTGTCTGTTGTAGAAGCTGAAGCCTGGAAATGTTCGGCAAGATGCCAGTAATAGTTCAGTAAAGAAAGGAACAGAAATAAATGCAGGTATTGTGATTTCTATGCTGCTACTCAACATAAATTTTGTCAACAACCCCTACCTAAACTCTGGCACAGGGCCCTTATTAATGCAAATTAATTTCTGATACTTTAGTCCACCATTAAATAGCTAATAAGGGCTTTAACATCCCCAGACAAAAAAGAAAAAAACTCACAAAAACATGAGTTCATTCAAATGGCTAAAATATATTGTCATTAATTTTGATAGGAATGATTTCCAGTGGGCTGAATCCAGGGAAATGGTTGATTAAGTAGGAGAGATAACAGAAAAAAAATACATCTAGGTTGATGTATTATGAGAGGACGTGGAGGGGAAATTTAGGAAGAAAGAAAAGGTTTATTGCTACAAAATCAGAGTTTTTATCTTAATTCTTTGTTCAAATTTTCTCTGCCCAGGGTTTTGGAGAAAATGGACTGCCATCAGGAGTGGACTCAACTTCCACCCTCATCAGAATTCTGACAGGAGACTGACACAATAATAGTAATAATAGTTGCTAGCACTTCCCGGGGGGTCACCAGGTGCTACCAGAGTTGTAAGCACTTTAGACACAAAATCACATTTTTTTCAACTATCATGTTTTGGCTTTAACTCTTTCTAATAGACTTTATTTTTTAGAGCAGTTTTGGGTTCACAACAAAACCAAGCAAAAGGTAGAGATTCCCAGTATACCCCTGCCCCGCCCCCCCACGCACATCCTCCTCTATCAACATGCCCGAACAGAGTGGGACATTTGTTACAATCAATGAAACTACATTAACACATCATTATCACCCAAAAGTCCATAGTTTGTTTACATTAGGATTCACTCTTGGTGTTGTATATTCTATGGGTTTGGACAAAAATATAATGACATGTATCCATAATTATAATATCATGCAAAGTACTTTCACTACCTTAAAAATCCTCTGTGCTCTGCCTTTTCATCTCTTACTCCCCCCACTGATTCCTGGCAACCACAATCCTTTTACTGTCTCCATAGTTTTGTCTTTTCCAGAATGTCATATAGTTGGAATTATATAATATGCAGCCTTTTCAGATTGGATTCTTTCACTTTAGTTATATGCATTTAAAGTTCTTCCATGTCTTTTCATGGCCTGGGAGTTCATTTCTTTTTAATGCTGAATGATACTCCATTGTCTGGATGGACCACAGTTTATTTATCCACTCATCTACCGAAGGACATCTTGGTTTCTTCCAAGTTTTGGCAATATGAATAAAGCTGCTATAAACATCTATGTGAAGGTTTTTGTGTGGACATAAGTTTTCAACTCTTTTGGGTAAAGACTGAAGAGCATGATTGCTGGGTCATATGGTAAGAGTTTGTTTAGTTTTGTAAGAAATTGCCAAATTGTCTTCCAAAGTGGCTGCAGCAGTCTGTGGTCTTACCAGCAATGAATGAGAGTTCCAGGTGTTCCAGATCCTTACCAGCATTTGGTGTTGCTAGTGTTTTGGATTTTGGCCATTCAACTAGCTGTTTAGTGGTGTAGTTGTTTTAATTTGCAATTCTTTAATGACATATGATGTAGAACATCTTTCAGTATGCTTATTTGCTATCTGTATTTCTTCTTTGGTGAGGTGTCTATTCAGATCTTTTGTTCACTTTTTAATTGGGTTGTTCTTTTTCATATTGTTGAGTTTGAAAGTTCTTTGTATATTTTGAATAACACTCATTTATCAGATTTGTCATTTGCAAATATTTCCTCCAAGTTTTAATTTCAATGAAGTCCAGTTTATCAATTCTTGCTTTCACGGATTATGTCTTTGGTGTTGTAACTAAAAAATCATTTCTGTACCCAAGGTTATCTAGGTTTTCTCCTACGTTATCTTTTATGAGTTTTATAGTTTTGCATTTTACATTTAAGTCTATGATCCATTTTGAGCTAATTTTTGTGAAGGGTATAAGGTCTGTGTCTAGATTTATTTTTTTGCATGTTGATATCCAATTATTTTAGCACCATTTGTTGAAAAGACTCCTGTCTTCATTGTATTACCTTTGTTCCTTTGTCAAAGATCCACTGACTATATTTATTTGGGTGTATTTCTGGTCTCCCTATTCTGTTTCATTGATCTGTCTGTCTCTTCCTTTGTCAATATCACACTATCTTGATTAATGTAGCTCTATGGTAAATCTTGAAATAAGGTAGCATCAGTCTTCCAACTTTGTTCTTCTCCTTCAATACTGAGTTGGCTATTCTGTGTCTTTTGCCTCTCCACATAAATGTTAGAATCAGGTTGCCAATATCCACAAAATAACTTGCTAGGATTTTGATTAGGATTGCATTGAATCTATAGATCAATTTGGGAAGAACTGACATCTTGACAATATTGAGTCTTCCTATCCATAAACAGGGAATATCTCTTCATTTATTTAGTTCTTTGATTTCTTTCATCAGAGTTTTGTAATTGTTCTCATAGAGATCTTGCACATATTTTGTTAGATTTACACCTAAGTATTTCATTTTGGGGGGATTCCAATGTACATGGTAGTGTTTTAAGTTTTAAATTTTACTTGTTCATTGCTGGTATATAGAAAAGCAATTGACTTCTGTACATTAACCTTGTATCCTGCAACCATATATAATAGCTTATTAGTTCCAGGAGTTTTCTTGTTGATTCCTTCAGATTGACTGTGTAGATGATCACGTCATCTTAAAAACAAGACAGTTTTATTTCTTCCTTCCAAATCTGTATATCTTTTACTTTTTTTACTTTCCTTTTCTTGTCTTATTTCATTAGCTAAGACTTCCAGTACAATGTTGAAAAGGAGTGGTGAGAGGGGACTTTCTTTCCTTGTTCCTGATCTTAGCAGAAAAGCTTCTAGCTAATTACCATTAAATATAAAGTTAGCTTCAGGTTTTTTGTAGCTTTTCATTACCAAGTTGAGGAAATTCCCCTGTATTCCTAGTTTGCAGAGGTTTTATCGTCAATGTGTATTAGATTTTGTCAAATTCTTTTCTGCATCCTTTGATACAATCATGTAATTTTTCTTCTTTAGCCTGTTGATGAGATTAGTTACATTCATTGATCTTTGAAGGTTGAGTCAGTCTTGGATGCCTGGGATAAATCCCACTTGGTCATGGTGTATAATTCTTTTTATACGTTGCTGCATTCAATTTGCTAATATTTTTAGGGGATTTTTTTTTTTTTTTTTTTTTTTTTTTTTGTGGGGAAGACCAGCCCTGAGCTAACATCTGTTGCCAATCCTCCCCTTTTTGCTGAGGAAGACTGGCCCTGGGCTAACATGCATGCCCATCTTCCTCCACTTTATATGGGACGCCACCACGGCATGGCTGACAAGCAGTGCGTCGGCAGGCGCTCGGGATCCGAACTCGTAAACCCCGGGCTGCCAAGCGCGGACTAAACCGCTGCGCCACCGGGCGGCCCCTTTAGGGGATCTTTGAATCTATGTTCATGAGAGATATTGGTCTGTTGTTTTCCTTTTTTGTAATATCTTTGTCTGGTTTTGGTATTAGGGTAATGTTGGCCTCATAGAATGAGCTAGAAAGTGTTTCCTCTGTTTCTATCTTCTGAAAGAGATTGTAGAGAATTGGTAAAATTTCTTCCTTAAATGTTTGTTAGAAATTACTAGTGAACTCATTGGGCCTGGTGCTTTCTTTTTTTGGAAGGTTGTTAATTATTGAGTCAATTTCTATAATAGGTATAGGCAATAAAGACTGAAATTTTTCCTAAATTAATATCAGACACCAAACCACAGATATGGAAAGCTCAGAACACACAAAGCTGGATAAATGACAAAACTATAACTATATTTATCTTATTCAAACTGCAGAAAATCAAAAATAACTTAAAAATCTTGAAAGAAGTAGGAGGGGGAAAAAAAAACCTTACCTATAGAGGAGCAAAGATAAGAATTAAACACGACTTCTCAGAAACCATGCAAGCAAGAAGAGAGTGTGGTGAAATACTTAAAAGTGTTAAGAGGAAAAAAATAACACCCAACCTAGAATCCTCTACTCTGTGAAATTATCCTTCAAAAGTAAAGGAGAAATAAGTGATGTCAGCAAGGTGGTGGACTAGGAAGCTCAGGCCCTCACTTTCCCACAGAGACACTGAGTTAACAACAATATATGGACCAAAATACCTTTGCAAGACCTCTAGCGACAAGTTGAGAAGTTTCAGCACTCAGACCAATGTAGAACCAAGAAGGGATTCCAGTACAAGTGGTAGGAAAGTTTATTGCGTTTTTTTGTGTGCACATCCATGTCCGTTCTCCTCTAAGATCCAATTTGGTGCAACCAGGAGGAAACCTCTCACACTGAGGCTCTTCCCTCAGGACAGAAACGAAAGAATTGACCGTGCATCCAATGCTCTGGCTAGTCTGGAGGCTAAGAGACTGATATCTGTCTCTGGCCTGGCTCGAAGCACTGACAGGACTGCAGTATAGTTTGGAAGCCACTGAAAGCAGAAGTGACCGCTGTGGCATGTTAGAGCTGCAGTTGCGCTGGCAGATGCCAGGATGAGTAAGAGATGACAGACTTCTGAGAAGAAGCAAGGCCATGCTGCTTAGGAAGGTTAAGATGACTAGGAGCACATGCCCAAGCCGAGAGAGGGCACATCTTCAGTAAAGCACTGAGAGATCCTAGGCTCTCTAGCCAGTCTGATTGGTGAAGCTCCTCCCCTGCGTGAAGCCAGTCCATAGACTGGGAGAGGTGGCTGTTTTTTCAGATGCTTAAGTCTCAACAGCAACAACAAGAAAAGAATCACGAAGCACACAAAGAAACAGGGAAACATGGCTCAATCAAAGGGACAAAATAAAACTCCAGAAAAATGACCCTACAGAAAGGCAGATCTGTGAGCTTCCTGACAGGGAATTTAAAATAACTGTTCTAAAGATGCTGAGTGAGAACACAAATAGACAACTAAATGAAATCAAGAAAATGATGCATGAACAAAAGGAGAATATTGACAAAGGGATAGAAACTATAAAAAAAGAACCAAGTGAAATTCTGGAGTTGAAAAATACAATAACTGAACTAAAAAAAACTAAATTTAAGAGCTAAACCAATAAAACTCTTACTAGAAGACATGGAAGTAAATATTTGTGACCTGTTGGAACTTCCAGTTAGGAAATGATTGCTTAAATATGATGCTAAGAGCACATGCAATAAAAGATAAAGTTGATACATTGAATTTTATCAAAATTAAAAACTTTCATACATCAAACAACACTATCAAGTAGTTGAAAAATCAACCCACAGAATGGGGGAAAATATTTGCAAATCATATATCCAATAAGGGACTTGTATCCAGAGTAGAGTGACAAAAACTCTTACAACATAAGAAGAATAAGAATAACCCAATTATAAAATGGGCAAAGGATTTGAACAGACATTTTTCCAAAGAAGATATACAAATGGTGAAAAAGCACATGAAAAAATGATCCATGTCATTATTTATTAGGGAAATACAAATCAAAACCACAATAAGATAATACTACACATCCATTAGAATGACTATAATAAAAAAGATAGCCAATAACAAGTGTTGGCAAGAATATGGAGAAATTGGAATCCACCTTGCTGGTGGGAATGTAAAATGATGTATTCACATTGGAAAACAGTTTGGCAAATTGTGTCCCAGCAATTCCACTCCTAGGAAACTACCCAAGGAAAATGAGAACATATGTCCATACAAAGACTCATACATGAAAGTTCATAGCAGCTATTATTCATAATAGCAAAAAAGTGGAAACAACCCAAATTTCCATCAACTGCTAAATGCGTAAACAAAATATGGTATGCCCATACAATGGGATACTGTTGGAGTGAAGTACTTACACACGCTATAACAAGGATAAACCCCAAACAGTATACCATGAAAGAAGTCAGTCACAAAAGATCAAATTTTATATTATTCCATTTATATGAAATGTCCAGAATAGGCAAATCCATAGAGACAGAAGCAGATCAGAGTGTCTGGGGCTGAGGTGGGGTTGAGGGGAGTGGGAGGGTAATAGGGAGTGACCCCTATTGTGTGTAGAGTTTCTTTTGGAAAGGATGAAAAATGTTCTAAAATTAGATTGTGATGATTGATACACAAATCTGTAAATATACTAAACACACTGAACTGTACACTTTAAATGGGAGAATTTTATGGTATGTAAATAAAGCTGTCAAAAAAGTTCAGATAGGAAAAGGGGATTGCTAAAAATGGCCCTTCTTTCCATAAGTCTGGCATTTTTATCAAGCTTACTGCATTATAGGCTTCTCCAGATGCTTGGTTTGGTTTCTCTACTTGGGGGTTCTTGCAATAAAACATGTTTCTCTGCAGCCTCTACAACTTTATGTAGATTGTATATAATATGCCCAAATAATAAAGAGTATTTATATCTGTATATTTGAAGGAGATGGATATAGCTTCCTCATAACACTACAAATATAAAAATTTAAATGTTTTTATGGACAGTCTAATGAAACAACAGGATTTCGATAGTTAACTCATTTGTTTTGTCCCTTCAGGACAATAACTTTAGTTTTAAAAACGTCCTTTGCTGCATTTTTTCCCCCAAAATATGCATTCAAAATGGCTTGTGAAATGTATGTTAAATAAATCTTTTTCACCATGTTGAAAGTTTAAGTGATTTAATAAAAATAGAATCCAACGTTTTACAACTTGAACAAGCTTTCAAACGCCACATTGCTAACCTCCATTTTTCCGTGATGGAATCATCTGACAGTTCAGCGTGAGACAGGCTCACCTCCTACATAACTCCCAAGGAACTGTGTGGGATGTGAGCCTGGCCCTATAACCTGGTAAGGCCATGAAAGCTTAATTAATTTTCAGAAAACAAAGTGATTTGCATGGTCTAATTAGCTGAAATTTCTTAAACAAACCCAAAACAAAGCTAGGTGATACAGTTTTATGCAAACAAACAGTAAAACCTAATCACTCCCCACGTTTAGACACCACCATTATTATAGTTGTTCAACCTTTTTTAACTCTCCATTGCTTGGAATAATAATAACCTGTTAGAACTTTGAAATGAAAATCTTTCTACCTGACAAATGCTGATGTTTTTAAGTATTTCAAAAGCCAATGTCAAACAAGCTTCCTTTTGATTTTCGTCTTGGTCTATGCATGAGCATTAGAGAGGTTATCAAGAGCAGAGGGCCTGAGATTAGCCCCACCTCCAAAATTCCCCAGCGCCAATCAGTAGGGGGAGCTCTCCTATTATTTAAGTGACCATAAACAAAGCACAGAAGCCTTTTTTATTGACTCTCCTAGGGACAATGGTGAAGGATTTTTTAAAACGGATGTTATAATCTGAAGGACATTAATGCAACGATTTGCTCAAAGTCGGAGATGTACCTCATTCAGTGTCAAGAACATATTTCCTAAAACAGCCTTGCAAATTAACGAGGGTGTAAAAGTTGTGGGCCTGTAGAAAATTAACCCATTCCAAGAGGGAATCATGCACCTATCACTTAAAGTGGAATAAAACTTAACTGCATCAGAATCTTAATGACAATAACGAGCACCATCATCTCCTTGATATGATGGAACGTTTAGGAAGGTTAGAAAAAAGAAAAATTCAGACTAATAGATTTTTGGACTTGAAAATGTGGCTGTAAGCTATAAATTATAACGCAGGATGTACAAAATGAAAAGAGCTTCAAAAAGTCTTAGGCTAGAAAACGTTGTGAGACTTTGTAGTTGAGTAAAATGCCATGGTAAGGAAATGAGTGGTAGATCTGGTGAGCTTTCCACGTAATTTACTAAAATAATACTTTTGCAGTTATGGAGAGATTTGCATGATTCTTAATGGGAACTTTTGAGTTAAAGTAACAGTGCTCTTATAGATGCTACATAGCATATATCACCATATGATAAATTGAAGACCACAAAATACAGAGACCAGTTCCCACGAGGCAACAGCAGCATGAATTTTATATCTCAATGGGAGTACATCTTCCACCAACATATTACTAAATGTGGCAGAAATCGTTGATTGCCCCAAGTACCTGTTTGCTCCTACTCTCTCTTATTAATAGAATTACCAATTTTAGCTGTACATACGGCTTCTCAGAGGAAAAACTACAATTCCCAGACTTCACTGCAGTCACTGGAAGCTAGATGACTGTTCTACCCAATGGGGTATGAATGGAGGCAAAGCCATATGAATAGAAGTGTGAACGGTGGTAATGCACGCCAGAGAATGGAACGTGCTCGTACCTCCGCCTTTCCCCTACCCGCTGGCAGCAGGGTGATATGAGAGTGAGTCATCTCAGACTGTGTGGAGAGGACAACACCCCAGAGTGAAGCAGTAAAATAGGAGGAACTTGAGCCCCTCACGACTGTGCAGAGCAGACACACCACTCCAGCTTAGACCGCCATTGAGAGAGGAGGCATCTCTAAGTTGTTTAGGCCACTGATAGTTTGTGTTTCTGTCTGCACAGTTTAATCCATATTCTAAATAATGCCTCAAACCCTATTCCCATCCTTTGTGGAATTATCTAAGAGTTTAGCAAGTGAGCCAGCATTGGACTGTTCTAGTATCAAAAATTTATAAAGAAACTATTGACTGGTGAACCAGTGTTTATATTTGGGAGATGATAGATAGATAGACAGATAGATGGATAGACAGATAGATAGATATGATAGATAAATTGATAGATCTATTCAGCGATTGATTAGAGAGGGAAAGAGAGATAATATATTTCCCCTATGAGCAGGAGGTAGCACGACAAGAAGAAGGAGATAGAGGAGGAGTAGAAGAAGGAAGAAGAGGAAAAGGAGAAAGAGGGAAAAGGAAAGAAAGACCTATGTCAGTGGGGCCAGGATGGTCCCAGTTACATCTGTGGCCTGAGGTGGTTAATGGAACTTCTCTTCACTCTCAAAAGAGCCTTGATTCGAACAATCCATTATATGGTCACGGTATCCCTTGGTGTCCTTACAATAAACCCCAACCACCTGAGGTAACGTGAGCCCGACTTTGTGCCTTGACACCTGAAAGCGCCTAGTCTGGTGTAGAATGTGAACACGCCGTGAGAGAGAACAGGGCAGCATGTAAGGAATGCCGGTATAGACACCCGAACTAAAAGAATCCAAAATGCTAATAGTCTAAGAAAAAGAGCATTGCAAGCGAAGTAATAAAAAGTATTTGACTTTATCAAAACTAGAAGACAAAAACTTGGTAGAACTGTTTTTGATAAGCTTGAAGGAAAAGAGGAAAAATAGTAGAGGAGAGCAGCCAGAGAAGATAGGATCAGCCTGTACAAGGGGAAACGTGCCGTGGACACACCTGGAGATTCGGGCAGCGGGAGTCAGTAGGAGCAACTTCCATAGTGTCAATTGTTTATATAACCGGTAATAAATCAAGATGTGAAAGATGGTCAGAAAGCCTATGTCATTCCTATCCATGACCCTGTAGTAACATACCCAAATCTCTCTACCCTAACACACAATGATGGAAGAACATTGGAAGAACATGAAGTTCATAAGAAGTAGCCTTTTAGAGACATGCATGGCTTTTTTGTTTTCTTAAAGAAAAGAGATACATCCTTGGGCTAACTGTACATCTGTTTATTTCTTATAAATTTACAAAATGACAGGGCTCCCAGTCAAAATTAACTTTAGCTGAATTGATCCATGATTAGCCTGTTTCATCAGACCCCAAATATGCTGAGGGTAACCAACCTCATGAGCAAGCATGCACTTCAAACAAGATGATCAAATGACACACATGGCCAGCTGCACTTGTCTGCCCCTGATTCAGGGGGACAAGAGGAAAAAAAGGTGGGTGAGAAAGCCCCCCAGATACAAACATAATGGACTCAGTCACACATCTTGTCAAAATTGTGAGACATAGCAAATCATTTGCTGAGGTATCCTTCGGGAGGTACCAAGGTTATTTTACAGTCTTCAATCAGCACTTTAGCTAGCTATGATTTTCCCTAAAACCCAGGAATATTTGTGTGTTCATATATTTGTGAATTATCATCACTGATTTGCTGGAGAATATAAAATTAATAAATTCTAAAGGAATTATTCACAGAAAACAAAATTAACTCATGTGGTGTGTGGCAGTGGTATGTTTTCATTTTGTTTTTTGTCTTTTGGTTTTTTGGTTTGTTATGTTTTCTTATTTAACCTATATTTGGAAGCACCAGGAAGCCGGACAAAGTAGGGGTGGAGGCTAGGGAGAGGGAAGATGTCTATTCTGGCCAATTTGCTCAAACCAGAGACAGTCCCAAGGGCATCGAGAGCTGAGAGCAGGGGCACACACTGAAGTTGTTTCCTGAACACGAGAAACACTTTCCTCCACACAGATTGCGCTCAGATGATGGGATCAGCTCACCACACTGCAGCTGAGTATGAATACACAACTACCGTCTTCATTGCAGTTTGTAGCCAAAACCCAAAGGGCAGAGTATTTGCTGGCCAGGGCAGGAGTGCGTCAGAAACACGTAGCTTATGACGTCAGGAAAAAATTAACTAACTTAATCATTGGAAGCCATCGATGCAGAGGTCACAGTATTAGGGCAGATTAAAATGTTAAGGGATGTTAATTTTTTTTCCTGTTGGTGATGGACTCAAAGTCTTAAGGACCCCGTTCCCAGGAGGAAATGTGCATTCGGTGAGAACTTGGACAGCGGCTTATGTCTCCCCAGCTCAATGTTCCAACATGGCAAGTCTTCCAAAAACCACCCACTCGGCTCTATAAACAGATGCATCCTGGCTGAAGAAAGCGTCACTAACTTTGAAGATTTGAAAGGCATACAAAATTCAGGGAAACAAATTGTGACCAATAAAAGTTGAACAGGATCTGTAAGACTACGTTACAAAGCTGGCTGACTTTCATGATTGGAGGATAGGGTTAGGGAAAGTGACCCAGCAAGATTCTTAAAACGGAAGAAGCTGAGTCCTTGGGTCAAAACATCAGTGGCTTGGTTTGAGGCAGTACAGATATTTGGAAAATAAGACCAAATCGTCACGATAAAGAAGGCTGACCAAAGGACAGCAGAGATGATTACCAATTTAATCAGTTTCATATTTTTTTTAAAAAGTAATCAGTAAACACATTAGGGAATTTTCGGGACAGAATAAAAACAGAAGTATATGGTAGGAAGAATTAAGAGTACATCTAATTTTTAAAATTGTCTTGGACATATGGAATAGGACATCGTCATAGCATAAATTGCTTCTAACATGTTCACATAGTTCTATTTTATCTTGAAGGCATTAGGACTCCATCCTAGGATTTAAACAGAAGAGTGGCATACCCAGGTGACACACACACAGGACTTTCAAGCCTTTGGCAATTTTTCCCTGATCTGAGAGCCATGCCAACTTTAAGAGGAGGTAAAATGAAATAACGTTTAAGTGTTGGGCACAGTGTGGGCCCAACATGGAAAGTGCTCCGTAAACCTGTGGGGCCACTACTGTTGTTACCTATCCTTTATAAAGGTTCTGTTGATACTGGACTATGGAGAGTCTATGTTGATAATTTTATTCAACAGACATAATGTAAATTATTATTAATATTAAAATATAAGTAAATCTCACCTAATTCTTTCATTTTTCTTCACTTATCATTTTACAAAGCACATTTGTCAACAATTCTTAGAAAAATCACATAACAGGTGTTTATGACCAGCTACATGTTTGGTCCTACTCTTTACTGATTCAATTCTTGGCTCTCAGATGAGCTTACTTATAGGATAACATACAGACCAACACTTCCCAACATGGAAGAGTTTCTCATAGGCAATTTGCATAAGTTCTTTTCTGAAGGTAGACATAGTGCTGGCTGAGTAGAATACTTGTGATTGAATGTGTTTTGATGGTTTAGTTGCATTCCTAAACTATAAATACAGCACAAACTCAGAACCACCCATCAAAGTGGATGCTATTAGTTTATTGACCGCTGGACAGAGAGGAGTTGCTGGTCTCCAGGGTTGGACTATTCCCACTATGCACATATCTTTTATCTCCTCTTAAACTTCATTATTTTTTCCTTCGAATTTCTCACAAGGCCTTTTCTCATTAAAGTCTAAACCAGGAAAAGTTTTAAAAGTTAATGTTTTTCATTTAGCCAAAATATATCTTATTTTCTTAGAGAATTTTAGAAGTTTAGTATTTTATGCATCTTGAAGTTAAGTAAATCTGTTTCAAGATTTCCGCGAAATAAAGTTTTGGGAGAAGACGAGAAATATGGAAAAATTTATCCAAAAACATCTTTAGTTTTTTTATTTTTCTTAAGCTTTGATTTTAGAAGGTTATAAGAGAGAAATAAAGATTCATAATTCTACACTGCCAAAAACATCTGCCAAACTGTATGGGAAGGAAAATATTATCCACCTTCAATATTAAATTCTACAGGTGGGTTGAATATTTACCTGTTAGGCAGATAGGACTCTCAGTCTTCTAGAGAATTCTAGACCTGTCAGAAATGGTTACAGTGAAAAACATTTTTCTCTGGGAAACAGAAATATGCTAATGCCACAGCAATTGAATTTTTTTCAATTACATTCAAGCAGGAAAGAATGAACCCATCTGAAATTCAGACTCATTTTTACCACATCTCATTCTTAATTATCTAGACAAATATGGCAACTTCTGGTTCACTTTAGCTGAGGATATCTAGCGTTAGAGTAACTTTCAAACGCAGCTACCCTTCACAAGGACATGGCAGCTGTTGGACAACTCACAGACACATTCCACCATAATTAGAGCCAAGAAATGCTGGAGACCATATCCAATCGAATCTGAAAAGAGAATGTTAGTCAGCCAGAACATCCCACTCAAAATAGAACAGGGAAAAAAAAATTGCTCAGTAAACTTTAAGATTTTATTTTTCGAAATGCCTACCAAAACAATTATTTATACAACAGAGAAAAATTGTCCACTAGCTTTGAATGACATCTTCTAATGGTTTTATCAAGTTTTCATGTATATTGAGTCATCTATATTGTTTGAAATCACTAGGCATCCCAGCTCATTTTAGAGGGAAATGCAAAAGCAACTTGTAAAAGACCATGTCAAAGTCGCTTTGAGTTTCAAGTAGACCCTGGCGGAAGGGACTGTGTCTAGCGTGTCTGTAAGTGGAGTCCCAGGCACACCTGTCAGAGCCTGGGCAAGGCCAGTACACCTGTGTGGCTGTCCTGAAACCATGTCAAAGGAGACATGCCATGCGGAGGAGGAAACACCAATCAGAATCCAGGATGATTGTCAGAGTTTTGGGAGACAGGAAGGAAGTTAAATTGTGTGTTAAATCCTGGAATGTGTGGTCTGAAGCGGTCAAAGAGACAGTGAGGAGACACGTGCTCGTAGCATCCTCACGTTGAATCACGGCCAGAGGGGCGCTGCAGGCGGGGTGGAAGGGACCGAAACAGTAGGTGTGCATCCTCACACGCGACTAGCCCAGGGCCTTGCACCTCAAAATAACGCTTATCCATATTATTCTATTTTTCATTTTCGCAGTTCACATAACGCTCTCATATACTATTCCAAAGACGGTCAGGTTTTTTGTTGTTTTATTGAGAGGTGGACAACATCTTATAGCATTCTTTTTATATTTCCCCATTCAACTCGACCACACACATGTGAATGCTTTGTTTTAAAGGCACACATCTGAGTCAGAAGAGCCTACAGCAGGGTTCAATAAATACAGGAGAGCATGAGCCGATGAGTGCTCAACCGGCTATCAGGAGCCCCAGATTCTGAGGAGGGAGCCTTAGTTACTGCAGCATGACGGGGCAGCTCACTAGACCTCTGTGGGACCCGGTGTTCTCAACTGTAAAGACATTGAATTAATATTCCAACGTCTCTTCGACCTTTAAAAAGGTAGTGGTCACCCATTATTCCTATAGGACTTAATATTAGGAATCACAGAGAGCCAGTGGCTCCTCGTCCCGCACACCTCTGATTCAACCTTTGAGCCCCTTTCTCAATGTGCGTTTTCTTTTCATTGTGCACAATTTCACTAATGTGGCATACCAGGAGCCTTTCTCCCAAAGCCAGGAGGAGAGCCTTCTCTACCGAAAGGAGAACAATTGCTCCCAATCGCTGTGCTGATTCTATGGAGGTGGAAGTGTTTGAAAAAGAGACAGAAAAAGGAAAACTCATGAATGAATGGAAAAAAGGTCTGGTGACATATCAGGCAGTTGTGTAGACCTTCTACTAGGACACTTAACATGCTTCCACGGGGGCTCCATTTCAGGTCGTTTTCTGTCTGTGGCAGGGGTAATTCAGGACACTTTAGTTGGGCTGTATTTCCCTGGGAGTCTCTCTTTCCTTAGCAGTGGAGTCCCTGCGTGCGAAAGGATTGCTAAGGAGGCCCATCACCATGGGAATGCCCCCACCTCATGCTTTACAACAGGGAAGATGCTTAGAGACAAATGGGAGTTTTATGAATATAATGTTAACAAAAATTGATTTTTGAAAATGAAGCTGCCTCATTGTACTACCTGCAGGGTAGAGAAACAAGCCATTTGAGTGATGAATGCCTGCTTTTCCCAGTCATAATTGCCCAAATATTCTTTTACTTAAACAAGCTCCTGCTTTACTATGGACAAAATAATAGTAAACAGGTCAATTAACAGGTTCTGGATAAGACTTGGAGACATATGTTTATGAGGACTAGACCAAAATACTCTCCATCACATCTCTCAGTTTTGGGGGATCCCCCCTTCTCTTTGCCCTGCTTCCCACACCCTGAGGAAGAGCTGGGATCCAAACAGTTACCGCACAGTGGACGGCCTTCCTTCACCATGACCTGCCACACTCACATGATTTAAGCCGTGGTTTTGGATGTTGTTGATGATTTATTGTATGAAAAATGTAAATGATCTGGATGGCAGATGTTTTATATTTTCTGACCATTCATTTTCAGTGGGAATGTAATTAAAATTTATGAAGTGTATCTGCTGAATTGCATTGGCAATTGATGATCTCCTCCAGGGCTGTCTACATAGAGATGATGAGAAATTGTAGACAGTGAGATGTGGTGACAAGAGCAGGACGTGATGTTTCTGCCACAGCAAAGCTACCTGGGCAAAGGACAGAGTTCCTTTGCCTTATACCATGACCCCCGGCCCCATCCAATGCACACCATGGAGAAAGGTGGGGAAGTGTCTGTCCTTTGCTTTGCAGAGTTTAAAAGTCTATGCCAGGCTCCTGATTTCTCTCATTTCCCCTAAGGACTTTCTTCTGAAAGTCACGTTATAAGTCCATGCCAGGGATCCAGGGATATAATGTGAACCTTCAGAGAGAACGTCCACAGAACTAACTTCGGCAAATTCCAAATGTCCCCAAGGGAGCTGTATTGTTTGCCCTTGCATATGATTTTTTCAGGTGTCAAAGTTATCGTGAGAGAATAGAGTCAAAAAAGTAGCTAAAACCCTATATGCACACGTCCTATAGCTGTTATGTACCTATATACACACCTCCACTATGCCTGCTAGGTGGCAATGCAACTATAAGTTCACACGTCCACCCCCACTACATGGTCAGTTTCTTGAGGTCAAGGACCTGGCCTTTGGTTCTCGGCATCTCCAGAACCTAGCACACATCCTAGAACAGTGCCTGCCACGTGCACCGTTCCTGTGCTTGGCTCACCTGTGTTGAAGAAGCTACATTGGGGATGAGAAAGAGAAGGAAGCCGAAGAGCCAGAAAATTCTGCATAATGGGATTATTAGCATGTTTTTTTCATTAGCTTAGCACCTCTGGTGAGACCTTTTATTTTATTAAAATATCAAACTTTTACTATTGATATCATTAATATCATGCAAAAGTCCCCAGATCATTCCTTTGAACGTTCACATCTCAATTGAAGCAGGCTATGTAACCGGATGATCTAAATGAAGGAAGTAAACAAGTTCACAAGCTCTATTAGTAATGGTTCGGATACTCTGCGCCAATACGGAAACTTTCATTATGCTTCTGCTTCTTTTGCACTCAAATATTCACTTTAAGTAGCAGAAGTCAATTTGTGTGCAATTCCAATTAGAATATTATCTAAAGATGTTAACACCAGGGGCCTAGGGTTCAAATAAAGCTTGATTACCTTCACAGGCAACTGAAGAGTCTGTGTGGATTGCTTCCTTTGGCACCCACTCTTTTCCTTCGTACCCTCGTTTTTATTTCTCTTCTCCCTTCTGATGAGTCCTTATATCACCAGCTCACCCATTCACTGTTTAATCAGGTACTTTCCAAACCATTCAGTCCATCTCATACAATTATTAGGATTATTATCAGGTCTCTTCGATAGCTAGTACCTCCCCCGAAAGAGAAAAAAAATGTAAAAATACTGAAATAATTTATTTCTACTTCATCAGACCCAGATTCTACAGATAAGCAATCTGGCACTTTCCATTTTAATCTTTAACTTCTTCATCTCCTCTGGCTCTATAATCCCTTCAAGAAAACTATCCCAACAATCTATAATCAGTACAAAACTTTGGTACAAGGATGTTTATTGCAACGTCTTAAATGTCAAAAGATGGGAAAATGGTTAAATAAATTATGGTAGAATATGATATGATAGAATATCTGTGGAACACAACAAAATTATGTTTTTATTTTTTGCCCCTAAAATTCTACTTTTATGTATTATTTCAGAAAGAAGTAATTAGGAGTATCCATGAATATTTAGCTACAATTATGTTTGTAGCTTCATTATAAGTCATAGAAGACTAACAATAGCCTAGATATCTGATAATAGTTCATTTGTTAAATAAGTTATTTAACTGTGGAACACTGTGCAGCTAATATAAACCAACATATAGAATATTATTCACAAGAGTTATATAATACTATTTATTATATAATTAAATCATGTTATGAAATTATATATGTACATATAATTAATATATGTACATATATAATTATACTATTTTCATTCAAAATGTATACAAGTAGAAACAAAAACTGAAAAGGTAATAGTGGTCACCTCTAAGTGAGGAGATTTCAATAATTTTTATTTCCTACTTTCTTTTCCATATTTTTTTTTAATTTTTCTTTTGGTGAGGAAGACTAGCCCTGATCTAACATCCGCTGCCAATCCTCCTCTTTTTGCTGGGGAAGACTGGCCCTGGGCTAACATCTGTGGCCATCTTCCTCTATTTTATATGGGACACCGCCACAGCATGGCTTGACAAGTGGTGCTTCTGTCTGCGCCCGGGATCCAAACCTGCGAAACCCCAGGTCATCGAAGCGGAGCATGCGAACTTAACCACTACGCCACCAGGCTGGCCCCTCTTTTCTGTATTTTTATTTTGCATAAAAAGAATATATATGCTTGTGTAATAAAGACAAATAAAAGTAATAAAACCTCTACTTTGAAAATAATAATATTAAGAGACAAAATCAGAATACAACTTTCTATTGAAAGTATTGTCCAAATTTTGTTTTTAAACATTTGGAGTATAATATATATGCTTCAGAATAATGTGGATATGTATATGATTATTCCTAAGGCTTGTTATTTGGGGTGATTTTTATTTTATTCTTCAAACCCTCATATTTTCCAAATTTTCTACTGAAAGTATATATTTTATAATCAGAGAAAACAATAAATAACAATTATAGGATGCATTTGTTAGAATTGGACGTCTTTTTTAAAATTTTAGTTAAAAGACTGAAAAAAAGAAAGTGAAATATTGAGTGAATTTGGGAAAATCTGAAGAAAATTCAACACCTCTCATTTCTTGTCTTTTAACTTTATTTTTAAGCTGCCTCTTACTGCCATAATGTTTACCAAACTCTGTGCTAAGATTTTCATTGACAACCACAAGCAAGCTCACTTTCCTGTAAAACTGTCACAATAAAAAGACATTAACATCTTAGTATTTGAGCAAAATGTTTAACACTCAAACATTTGTATTTTTCCTTCAGTTTTCAAAACAACTTTAAATCTCTCTTTTCAAAACAGCGTTAAATGATGTCACTCATTAGCTAGCAGGTGGCTGGGAGAGGAGAATTGTATTTAAGGCTTCCGTTTCCTATGTAACTTGAAGCACAGACCAGGTGAGGATGTGGTGCAGGGGCTCAACTTAGGACTTTCAAAGCCCAGCTCTGGGCACCTGTGTGTGCCTCATTGTCCTCGTCAGGGGTGTAACAGATGAGCTCCAGGCTCACGCTTGTCTGGATGAGGCTGGAAATGGAGCTGCTAGCAACAGATCGTGCAGCATATAGTGTAATTGTACGTGTCCCACAGGTGAAACCACTGTCAGAAGTCCAGCTGTCATACTTAGGGCAGACTGGAGAAGAGGTATAAAGTATCAGGGAAGTAAGAGGGGGAAATCCTGAGCTGCCCATAATGACAGCAGAGAAAAGGAGTGTGTGGCATCAATAAGAAGTTCGCCTCAAGCTGGTTACAACGTCCGGCTAAAATTACAGTTGAGGTGGCAATGACAAAGTGCAATCAAAGGGACATTGAAAGAAGGAAATAATCTCGAGTCCCGCCTGAACCAGCCCAGCAAGGCTAAACATGGACAGACAGAGGGGAGGCGTGGTGTTTGAAGGCCAGTCCCCTTAGCCAGTGGAAAGTACTATACATCTGCAAATGGCCTCCCTGAGTGGAAATGGCTGACGTGGGATGGAAAGCCCCTTCCTGTCAGATGTGTTGTATCTGCAGAAGGGAGCAGTGTATCAGGATTTCATTAAGAATGGGATCTCTTTGGGGGAGGGCAAAACACTAATGTCCGAGTAAGCCTTGTTTATATTCAACCACCAGTTTTGCAGCCAGTTGGCTCCATTCAATCATACTGATGGTCCATTGCTCCAGAGCTGATCAGCGAGACTGTAGGTAGGTAGGGACCCAAACCAGCCGTCGAGAGAGCCGAAGTAACTGGATTAACACCTCTGTGGCCCAGTGCTTGGGGGCATGGACAGGCGAATATTGTGGCATGAAATGCAACAGATAATGAATAACACTGTGACATTAAGTCACTGAAACTTTGGGAGAGTAAGTGTACACATTTCCAACGATTGTGAGGATTAGGTGGGAGGATCCACACAGCCTGTGGAGACAGGGACTGGCATGCAGCAGACTCTCAAAGAAGGTGAGTTATTAGAACCTTGTTAATATTATGTGTTTCATATTTGCTTAACATTTGACAGATTCCAAACTGTTTTCATGAGCGTTGCCCTGTCTGCTGCTCATCTTAGCCCTGAGAGAGAGACAGACAGAGAGAGAAAAGCAATGATAATTATTCCCATTTTTCCAGTGAAGGACTGTGGATCTCATGGGAGCTGGTGTTTTGCCCAAGGACAGTATTGGGTAGGAATGGGCCAGGACTCCAAGGCCCAGGGACTCTATTGTCCAGTGCTCCATGGATTACACCGGAATCATCAACACCCACCGTGGTTGTTATTTTTTTCATTTTAAAATCTAGTGATTTATAAGCACATTGAATGACGGCACTGAAGCATCCCTCGTGAGGATTGTCTCATTCAGGGCTGATATCCCAGGCGACAGCAACAGGAAAGCTCCCGAGCGTCTTGCCCTCAACCATCTCTCATCCTTTTGTGAGCCCTTTGTAAGCCCTGATGTGCCCTCTCGGATGCACCTTTCTTCCCCGGTTGGGACCCTAATCCACTTCAGTACTCAAGAGTTTCTCTGGAAAACAAAGGGACGCAGGCACAGTATTAATAACAGAAACAGCGCTGGCTGCTCCCCACGCAATACCTGCTGCGCCGAGGGAATGGTGTAGCATCAGTCAGATGTTCCTCAGTTTAACCCTTACAGTGATCCACAACAGGTGAGGAAACAGGGCTCAGAGAGCCCATGAGCAGACAAAAGCAGTATGTGAATTCAGGTGGGTCTGACTTTAGACCCCAAGCTCTTCTCCCAGGGCTGGGGCGGGGGGCAGGGGCACCAGAGCCTACATGCCCTCGGCTCTCTCCCGTTTTGTGCCCCTTCACAGATTCTGTGGAGACACAGGTGGCCTTTCCCTCCAGGTCTCACCTGGTGCTCTTGCTCTCTCTAAAGCTCAGCACCATGGAGTCCTGACTTGGGACCCATCCTATCTTCCTGGTCAAGAGTTAACTAGTTGACAGGAGCAGAGATGCAGGAGGTTTGGTTAGGTGAACTGTGATTACGCCCTTGTAGCTGGAGAGAAGGCTCCACAGTGGTCTCCAGGAGGAGCCTGTCCCTGTCCACCACTCTTCACTTCTGCCTGAGGCCTCACCACCTCACTCAGCTCCTGCCTCTCGCTCCTCTAAACCTCCATAACCACCCTTCAGGCAGCAAACGCCTATTGGTGAGGAGGTGCCGGCCGTCTGCTTGGCCACAGGGAGGCAGAGATGGGGACCCTCGCGGTGCTTACTGTCTAAAGGGAAATGTCAACATCCAATCAGAAAGTTCAGTAATGTGTGAAGAAATTCAAGATCAAAAACATACAAGAGGCACATCAGGGGACAGAAATTTGGCCCAGGAGCCTCCTGCCTTACTGCTATAGCACAGACTTGAGTTTTCCAAGCACTCTTTCTTGTCCTTGTAACTGATGTGTTATAGTGGGACTCTCAACAGAACCGCCATTTGTGATGCTCTCTGTGCGTACCCACCACACCCAGCCCGGAGCTTTGCAATCAGTAGGTACTCAACTCAACACCTGAGGGAGGAGTCTTAGCTACCAGTGAGCTTCTAGTGCATCATAAACCAACCCAAACTCAGAGGCTTAACATTTAAAATTCTGATAGTTTACTTCTCACAAGTTTATGAGTGAGCTGTGCAGTTCTGGTGACCCCAGCTGGGCTCCCTCACATGCCTGCCGTCAGCTGATGGCTCAGCGGGGATTGGTCCGTTGGCACAGCCTACAGCTGGATGGCTCAGCTCTCCCCACGTGTCTCCCACATCCCCCAGCAGGCCAACGTTCCCAAGAAAGAAAGTGGAAACACAAAGCACATTTTTAAACTCAGCTTGTACCAAGTCTGTCCCACCGGCCAGGACAAGTCACATGGCCAAGGACAGCATTAGCGTGGGAAGGTGCCAGCAAAGCATAGACACAGAGAGGCAGGAAACACAGGGGCCATTAATGTGAGCACTCTGCTTCACCCCACTATTGGGATGATGTCTTCTAGACAACCCAAATCCTGTGTGCTTCTGTTTTAACCAATTGCATCCTAAAATAAATCAATTTTTCTCAAAGTAACGTTACATTAGTTCTGCCTGTGCAGAATCCCAGGCTCCACAGGCGAGACTGGCAGAGTTCTACGAGGCACAAGGTAGACAAGGGATGGGCATTGAGAGAAGTGTCCCACACAAGGATGGCAAGAAGGCAGGAAGGCATGGAACACAGATCCCATTCAGAACTTCATCTTCTCCAAAGAATGTCACATTCTGAGTGGAAAGGGGGAAGAAAACGGGGAGCCCCAAATGTAACACTCTGAAGTCAGTTATTTTTCTCTCTTGACTAATTAAGCTTAACCAGAATGGTGGGCCTGTCAAACTTGGGGCACCTTTCCTGAGAGAAAAAAGGAGCCTGTTCTCCAGGTGGGTTTTCCCGACTTTGGCTGGCTCCCACCACAGTACACATTTGGCATCCATGACAGCACCGTCAAAAATAATAGCTAAAAAACTCACTGTCTGTCACAATGAAATAATTACGTATGGGGCTTTTCTTACACTTGAGATGGATTATATATTTCATTGAGGAAAATATATGTGGCTTTTAAAAAGAACGTAATGCATTGAAGGCACTGCTGAGATTAATAGCCAAATAAAGAATTTTTTAAAAAGTTCTCTGTGAGAGAGAGAGTGTGTGTGTGTGCGTGCACTTGTGAGCATGTCACTCATGAAGAGATGGGGGATGTCGTTCCTAAGCTGGTTAATTACAAAATGCATTAATGTTTTATTATACCCTTATCAGTAATTAATCACCCACTTTGATGTAAAGTTCAGACTCAGAAAAGTATCATGAAATTGTCCTTCATGTATGAATGAGGTTTTTTAGGGGTGAACGAAGACTATAACCAAGATAGAAGTTTATTCCCCTTGGAACAGGGAAGGGATAAGCCTCTCATATGCATCTTACATGGGGTCTGTTCTCCTGGAGGCTTCTGAGGCCAGCCCAAAGGAAGCAGGAGATGGAGAGAAAGAAGACGGAGAGGAGAGACAGGTAGCCAAGGAGAAAGAGACGAGAGAGACAGACAGACAGACAGAGAGACAGAGACAGACAGAGATAGAGAGAGAAAGGAGCCTAGACGACCGCAGGGGTGGGGAGCTCTCCTCAGTGGTGTTCTTCAGGTGCAGAGTCTGAATAAAAATGCAAAACAGGATGCTCCCATTCAGTAAATATTATCACTTTTATTCACTCATTAATTAAGTTGCTTAATTGCTGCTGTCAAAAGGCTCTTGAGTTTGTGATTGGGGCTGCTGCACTGTTTTGATAGTAGCTGGAGGAGAGAAGGCAGCGACGCCGGCTTGGCTTTCAGAGGAAGGAAGCCTTGCTGAGGGCAGCAAGGAGGATGCGAGGGGCAGACGCAGGGAGGAAAAACACTTCTGGGGGAAACGGCCAGCTGTGCGAATCCTGGAGGACAATATTTCACTACGATGATTGATGCTCATCGCCAGCATATTATCATTTCAGTCCTTACTCTGTGAAAATCACTTTCATGCAAAATATTTCCCTCTTTTAATCTAACTTCCCAAGAGGGACGGCAATGGTAACAGACTCCGGCTTGTCCGTCGACTCAATTGTACGGCCCTTTGTATCTGTTTCGGAGGAATTCCTGTGGCTCTTGAAGAGCACGTCTTGTCCACTGCGTATTCCCAGCGCTGCCAGAGCCTCCACGCAGAATTCGCCACGTGTCTCCTCACACGGGGCCGCCCCGCGTCCCACAGAGCCTGCGCCAGACGGCCGCTCAGCAAACAGACCAGAAATAGCCCACGAAGTGTCTTGGTGCTGACATTTGATTAATGTTCCCTGGCCTTTCCGAGCTCAAATATGCTTTATTTGAAGTATTTGAATAACCTTTCAGCACAACCTTCCTAATTTGTCACCCTCTGCACACCCAAAAATCATAGGCTAATCCAGCAGCCACAGCGCCTCCTGCCCGGGAAGAGACGGCTCCCATTGCTTCCAAGTACAGTGGGCTTCCCGGGAGGGACGCTCCACCCATCTACTGAGGAGTGGAGAAACAAGGAGGAGGGAGGACGGCACTCACAACAGAAAAGTGATTGCGGGGCTGCGACATAAACACAGCTCACACTTCTGACCTCCCCAGGATCTCAGGTAGACCGAAGCGTCATTAACTTGACTTCTCATCTGTGGGATACATGTTTTTCTCCGGCTTTTCACATTCATTGTAGCTACCCCACCATCCAGTGAGCCAAGTATGTGTGTGTTATATGTGTGATGTGCATGAGCATATGCATGTATGTGTTTGTACAAGTATGCGTGTGTGTGTTGTGTGCACATGTGTATCGTGTGCTGTGTGTGCATGTGTATTGTCGTGTGTGTTGTTTTGTTTGCACATGCATGTGGTATACATGTATGTGCCTGTGTCTATTTTCCCAGTATTTTCTCAGTGACCTCAACTGCATGCTTGTTGGGCCCCTTGTCGACCATTTATCTGGAGACAAGCTGCCAGGTAGTGAGCCTCACATCCAGACTGGAGTCAAGCTTCAAAATCAGCACGGAGTGGGGCTGGGAGGATGAGCGACTCGGCTGATGAGTTACTGGAATCTTTATTCTCCTGTTAAATACATACAGACACGCTGGAACTCTGGTGCCAAAGCCTCGTGAATTTTGTGAGAAGAGGAATCCTCATCTTCAGGAAGCTGGGCTGCCATGGACTTTGCCTGCAGATGCTGGGCAATTATTGGCTCTCCTTAGCCATAAGGAGTCTGTCAGTGCAAAAGAAAGAGAAGGGGGAAGGAAGGGTGGGGGGGTGGGGAGAAGGAGAGAGAAAGAAGAAGGTTACAGAGTATCTCCTTCACAGCACCCTTCTCACCCTTCAATCTTCTGAGAAGTTCACTGCACTGGAGGCAGGGCGACTTGCTTCTGATCTCCACCATCTTCGTGAAGCAGGATGAGGAGTAGTTGTTACGGTTTTCTAACACTTACCTCAAAAATGCAATATTTTTATTTCGTCAGTCAAACCCAACTCCATGAGATATATTTAAATGATTTGAGGCCACATCCAGGCCTACTGATAATGTGGATTCCTAACCATGTGTCCAAACCATGTAAAGTGACCATTATGAAGCACGTGTCCTATAATTGGTAGATAGAAACGCTGAAGTTCATATACCCGAGGAAACCCAGAAGCTCAAATAACAAAGAAATTGGAGCAGAGACGCAGGAGGTGGGAAATGGAGAAGAAATGGAGTCAATGTTCTAACCTGATAATGCAGCGAATTTAGGATCAATTAGAAGACGCCCACGCTATGTTTTCATCATTACACTTCCAATCACATTAAATGATTTAAATGACCTCAAGCTCCTGAAAATAGCAACAGGAACATGAACGCTGATCTAAAGCAGAAGCACTGCGGCACACTGCTGGTACACACAGAAAGTCTTTTCCAGGAGAAGGACAAAGCAAACGGGGGAAATGGTTTTACGCTATGTTATACTTGTCTTGTTGCGAACACTCATGCAAGTGGTCTTTTCTTGAGTATAAGCTGAGCGAAATTCATGCAGATATAGATAATATTCTAGAACAAGATTCCAAAAGTCTAAAATTCAACTTTCCACATCAAAAGCCAAATTTTCTGAGAAACAAGAAAGAACCATTTGACTTACTGCTTATAGGCATTTTCTATTGCAGACATGACAAATTAGAACGAGCTTTAAGTACCTACCCTTAGTGTGTTAGGGTCAGGGGAAGCAATACAAACCCAAGGGTTGGAGTAGATCTTTACTAGACGTCATGGACCCCTAACCTCGCACCAGAGAATCGCCGCCGTGAGGAAGTGAAGTCAAATCTCTGACAACATTCCTGTACGTCTCAGGTTGGTGGGTTGAGGCAAAGACTTCGTGGGCATGACTGGGCTTTCTGGCAAGCCCGGGAGCAGGGAGGAAGGGGAAGTGAGGCCGGCGGAGTGGAGCTGTGCCCTCCGAGGGACGGGACGCCCACCGCCTCCTCGGGGAGACAGAAGCAACAGTGGGGCTGTCCTGGAAGAACTCGTTTGCTTTTTAAGACATGACTTTGAAGGAGAGGGAAAACGTCCTTTACGGTCTCAGCGCGTTCTCGGTCAGACTGGCTCGGGTAAGGCGGTCACCCCTTCCGCTCTCCTCAGGGAGGCTGTGCAGCGGCCTCCTTCCTGCCTGTCTGGGCCCTGCTGGGGGCGCTGCGCCCGTGGTTTTACTCCCAAGAAAGGGGCACGTTTTCTTTCCTGGAAACCCTGCGAGCATTGGCAGGTGGCAGGGGGCTGGCTTGATTTTCTGTTTTTACTGTGGGCTGGGCTGCCCTGCACCCCTGGCCGCCGCGGGTGGGTGGGCGGACCCGAGTGGCTCCGGCCGTTTACTCAGGTGGACGAGGACTCGGCCCCCCGGCCGGCGCAGCTGCCGGAGCCGCGGTCCACGTGTAGCGACAAACGGCAGCCGTCGGGGGGAGGCGCGCGCGTTTGATGTGGGGCCGGAGCAGGAGCCGAGGGGGTTAAGAGGCCCCTTGCCCCCTCGGGGGCCCAGTTCACACTTTCATGTTTGTCCGGGTTGAATGGGAGGTCAGGAGGTGAAACAGAGTTCAGCCAGGAGGTGAGTGATAGCGCGGGCGTGCGGGCGGGGCGTCCGGACCGGCGAGGGGCGGCCCGCCGGGCAGCTCCCGCCGCGGCGGCCGGTGATGGATGGCCGGGCTGCGGGCGCGCCGGCCGCCCCGACAGATGTGGCGGCCGGGCCTGGGAACCGGGCGGCCGCAGCGCCTCTCCCGCCTCTTTACCGCCGAGGCGGGAAGAAACGGGGTTCAAGGACCGCATCGCCCGCGTAGAAGATTGTTTGCATTTGTGGGAGCAACAGGCAACTTTCCGCCCCCACCGCGTGAGTGTTGCTAAGTGAACGGTAATGACTAAGCCAGAAATTTCATAGGGAGAGGCTAATGGCAAGCTGACTTAAAAAGTCCTTTTATGTCCAACTTCTGTCTAATCCCTTGAGGAAAAACCAAAACAGAACTGGGACTAGGGAAGTTCAAGTTGCACAGGGCCCGGGTGTCCAGGGCCGGGTCGCTTCTGCTGTACAGGACTTTGAACAGAAGGACTTGAGAATTGATTCCAGTGGATTCTTGCCCGTGTTTTAAAGAGAACTCCCCACTCTTGAAAGGATAGGGCCTTCGGAAGGGTTGCTTCGCCCCCACCTTAGCCCACCCCCACCCTCACCCCAAGGACAAAGCAAAGAATTCAGAAGTGATGCAGTCCTGAAATTCTCCTAACTGTGGGTATTTGAGATGATGTATCAAGTGTACTGGGTTTTTTTCCAGGCAGAAAATGTGACTGGAGACCGAGTGCAGAGCTTGGGTTTATACGCTGATCTGAGCCCTGCTTATTTCAGGGCAAGCCCTCCTGGTTTCACCCCGCAGGGCCATCAGTGTTGAAGATCTCCCTTCTCTTCCTGTGAATGGAGACAAAGCAAAGGAATACTGCCTAACGTCTCCAAACAGGGCGGAGGGATTCGCTGGCAGACTGTTGTCAAAGTGTGTTCAGCGACAGCCTGAGGTTTGTACTGAGGGCGCAGAACGTGCCATCTCCCTGTTCCCGCGCCGGGAGCTGTGAGGGGGCTTTCTCCCTCTCCCCTCCCTCGGGCCAGGGCAACAGCTGCAAAGACCATTCCTCTAGGATACTCCAAGAGCAGCCAAGTGAGGGCTCTAACAGGCGTCTTGGAGTGTGGAGAAGGGAACTGAGAAGCATGAGGCCACGGAATAATAAACAATTAAGTTTTCACCTGGCAAAGACAGAAGCGAGATGCTCCTTCGCACAGCCCCATCCATGATGCTGCTGACTCCATTTCACGTGTGCCTTCAAGAGGGCAGAACGCTTAGTGTGCTTTAAATTCTAAAGTCCTCAGGAGTGTCTCCAGAAGTCTGAATGCTTTTCAAGTAACTCTACTTAATAAATGATGATTTGACTGGGGACTTTTCCAAAACAAAGGCAATTTGAACACCTACATCAACGCAACATTTGTTATTTAAATTTTAAGAATATACTCTACTCAGCAAAAGGAAAAAATAAAATGTTTATTAAAAGATTAGATAGGAAAGTAACTTAAGGATTGACGTTTAAGAAATATAGGATTCCTTACACATCTTTTTCTGCTTTTCTGCTTCTACCGTTTTCTCCATCTTGAAAACATGCTTTTCAACAGACTTCTTTTGAGCAAGTGCTGTGTACTAGAAAGTACACATATAAAGGTTAATAAGTACCAGAACTTTATGGAAAGCAAAACAGAACTTCTTTGAAAGGACTAATAAAATAGACAAACTAAACTGAGAGAGAGCAAGAGACAATATAAACATACATTACCAACAACAGAAATGGGAAAAGAGGATAGTAAACCAATAAACCTAAAAATTTTTTAAGTCATAACAAAATAATTTATGCACAGCATCATGCCAATCATTTGAACATGCAAAACAAATGAAATATTATTTTTCGGGAAACATGTTACCAAAATTGTCTCCCAAAAGGAACAGATGGTAAAAACCTATTATACTAACAATTTTAAAAGAAATGTAAAAGCTTCTCAAATAACTACCACAAAAAAGTTTTCAGGCACAGAGTTATTTATCAATTTTCATGGGTCATTTAAACTGTCTGATAGCATAGAAAAATATGGAGAATTTCTCAGACAAATTTATGATGCTAACACTGAAAACAAAACGAGATAAACAGGAAAAACTGAAAATTACAGTTTCTCTTCACTTACTGGTACAGGTTAAAGAAATTCTAAGTATTAATACAGTGAATCCAACAAAATAAAAAAGGATAGCATACTATGAAGAAGTGGGTTTATTCCATACTGTAATTCAAATCTAGGGAGTCTGTTGACATGATTTATTACATTAATTGTTAAAAAAAGAAATTTCACATAAGCATTTCATCAGATGCAAAAAAAAGAGAGAGACACTGAATAGAATTTAACAGCTGTTCCTGTTTTTTAGTAATATATAGTAAATTAGGATAGTAAGAAAGTTCTTAAACAGGCTGGGGAATATATCTTCCAAAACTCACAGCAAATATTTTATACTAAATGGTGAAACACTAGAGGTATTACAGTGAAGTCAAGAATATGATGAGAATGATGAAATTCATTTTTTTCCAGTATCACTTTGGAATTCCAAATCAATGCAATAAGATAAAAATATCTTCAGAAGAAAATTATTGGAAGGGAATATGTGAAATTATCATTAGTTGAAGATGATTTTTATTACATATGAAAAAAAAAGAATCAAATTAGATGGTTCAGTAAAGTGACCGAATACAAGTTAAAATAAAAATGTGTCCTTTTTATGCCAGGACAACAAATTGGAAAATGAAATGGAAATGAAAATCCAACTTAAAAAGTAATGGGGGCAATCCAATGGGGAAAAGAATGGGACTGGAACACTGGATACCTACCTGGAAAAAGACTGATTTAGCCAGACCCTTCCCTCACACCATACACAAATATTAATTCAAAATGGATGATAGACCTAAAGTTATAAAATTTTTTGAAGAAATAGAGTAAATCTTTATGACCTCGGGTCAGGCTAAGAATTCCTAGATAAAACACCAAAAGCGTAAGTGATAAGAGAAAAAAATTGATAATTAAACTTAATCAAAATTAAAACCTTTCCGGGGCCGGCCCAGTGGCATAGTGATTAAGTTCACGTGCTCCTCTTTGGCCCAGGGTTCGCAGGTTCGGGTCCCAGGCATAGACCCACCCACTGCTTATCAAGCCATGCTGCGGCAGCCGTCCCACATAAAATAGAGGAAGATGGGCAGGGATGTTAGACCAAGGCCAATCTTCCTCAAGCAAAAAGAGGAGGATTGCCAACAGATGTTAGCTCAGGGCTAATTTTCCTCAAAAAAAAAAAAAAAATTAAAACCTTTCCACTTCAAAATATACCGTTTAAAAAGTAAAAATGCAAGCCACAGACTAGGAGAAAATATTTGCAAATCATTTGTCCTAAGGAAGATTTGTATCCAGAGTATATAAAGAAGTCTTACAACTCAATACTAAGATAAATAGCCCAATTAAAAATAGGCAAAAGATTCAAAGAAAAATTTTCCCAAAGAAGATATACAAAATGGCCAATAAGCATATGAAAAGATGCTCAATATCATTAATCATTAGATAAACATAAACTACAACTACAATGAGATACCACTTCACATTCACTAGGATTGTCATAATCAAAATGTCAGACAATGCTAAGTTTTGGTGAGGATATGGAGAAATTGGTACCTTTGTACATTGCTGGCCAGAATGTAAAATGGTGCAGTCACTCTAGAAAACAGTTTGGCAGGCTCTGAAAGGGTTAGACATAAATTTATCTTATGACCCAGTAGTTCTATTCCTAGGTATCTACTAAAGAAAAATAAAAACGTATGTTCACACAAAGACTTGTACACAAATGTTTATAGCAGCCATATTCATAACCAAAAAGTGGAAGCAATCCACATGTCCATCAAAGGGTGAATGGGTAAACACTATGTTGTATGTCTACACAACAAACACTATTAGGCAATAAAAAGAAACAATGTACTCACACAGGCTACAACATGGATGAACCTCAAAAACATTATGCTAAGTGGAAGAAGCCAATCACAAAAGACCACATATTATATGATTGAATTTATATGAAGAGTCTATAAAAGGCAAACCTATAGAGACAGAAGATAAATTAATGGTTGCCTGGGGCTGAGGTGGAAATGAAATTAACTGTAAAAGGGCAGAAAAAATTTTGGGGGGTGAAGAGAAATTCTAAAACTGGATCATGGTGACAGTGGCACAACTGGTAAATATATAAACATTATTGAATTGTATACTTAAAACAAGTGAAATTTATGGTATGCAAATTATACCTCAGCAAAGCTGTTAAGATGACAATGGGACTTCTACCTTCTGCCCTCGTGCTTGCGAAAGACCAATGGTCCTACAGAGAGCAAGTAGATCTGGATTAAATTGTCTTCAAATGCTTGTAGGACTTGCCAATGCTTCCAGGATTTGAGGGGCCGAGACCTCAGGAAAAAGAGGAATTCAGTGAAGGAAGTGAAAGCTGCATTTACCAATTCTTGGTGTCAGGCAGGAGGCTGAGAATGCAAGCAGAAGGCTGCAGTGAAAATGCAGAGAATCCAGCAGAGAATTTGGTAATCTCACAATTCTGGAGAGAGAAACATTGGACTTTGGAACTTCTAAGACAACTGGAACTTAAGAGTTATGATACTTAAGGAAGGTTCAGAGCAAAATGCCCAACATCTGGAGAATTTTCCCTCAAGGCATTTGCTGAATCCTCTTTTTTTTTTTTTTTTTTTTTTGTGGGGAAGACCAGCCCTGAGCTAACATCCGTCGCCAATCCTCCCCTTTTTGCTGAGGAAGACTGGCCCTGGGCTAACATCCGTGCCCATCTTCCTCTACTTTATATGGGACGCCGCCACGGCCTGGCTGACAGGCAGTGCGTCGGCGGGCGCCCAGGATCCGAACTCGCGAACCCCGGGCTGCCAAGCGCGGACTAAACCGCTGCGCCACCGGGCGGCCCCTGCTGAATCCTCTTTTTAATAATATCTTTTCAAAAACCACGTTTCATTTTAGTCTTCCTATTTCCTATTTGTAACTTCTTTCTCTCACTGTGAGAAACCTGGTTCCCATCATCTACAATATATATACTTATTTGTTCAAACCTGGTGTGCAATAGAGTAGTCACAGAGTTTCTAACTCGTACCCCTGTGAGAAGCAGAGTTACTAACTGTGGTATTTTTGTCAAGTTCTTTTTATCTTTAGCTTTACCTTATAAAGTCTAAATACTGTTTTCCAAAGTTATTTACATTAGCTCTTTTCTTCTCCATCCATTCAGTGTGGTGAATTATTTATTCCTTAAAATAAATAAATAAGTAAATGAATTACTTATTCATTTATAATCTAGTTGGGTTCATACATTACTGTTTGTATTCCATTTCAGATTTCCCCTTTATCCTGGTTAATATTATTTGTATGTTTATCGGGGGGGGTATGTGAAACATTTCTCTCATTCTAAGAGTCAAAGCTACGCAAAAAGATATACTCAGAGAAGAATCACTTTCTTTTCATCTCTATTCATTTGCTGAATTCTTAACCTTCACAAAGCAAAGAGCTAAGAAGCTAAGCAGAAAGCTGCTGAACAGCTAAGGGTGATTTTAGGCAGTTTCATGATTCTGAAAAGATAACAGTTGGAATTCAGAGCCTGCTAGGGAGGAAGAGCCCCACTAAAAGTCCCAACCTTTCCGTTGAAATCCCTGAAGGTATTTCAGCCTCCAGTTAGTTCAGTTCCTAAGTGGATTAGGATAACCTTCCCCAACTCTCTCCCCATGGAAGGAAACAGCGAACTCTTCCTCCAAGATGACATTATTCACAGCCTCAACAATTTTTATACACAATGTCTACCACTCAATCAAAATTCAGTAGATATACATAGAAATAGACACTAATAATAGACTCATGAGAAGAACTTTTTAAATGCCTTATTAATGTCCTCATTAGAAGCAGATTCCTTGTTAAGCTGATGACACTTTAGTTCTGGGCCCCTCACTTGCATGCACCCCTTCTAAAGCTCTGGGGGGAGCCCTAGACATGTGTCCATATAGTCATGTTTGCAAAATTTGCCACAACCTAAAAGAAGTTTTACTGCAATCGGTTAACACTGTTTTCTCTTTCCATTCCTACTTTCTCTCTGATACATGTCTCCTCACCTCAGATGGCAGGCTTATCAGGTGATGGAGCAGCCATAGGCATTTTGGGGAACCGACCAAAGGGAATTTGAATTGAGAATATGTTTATTTGGGGATTAGCGGGATATACTTATGTAGCTCATGGTCACTTCCAGGTATGGTGAAGTTACTGTTAACTGTTCTGCTGTCAAACGGCTTCTAGGAATACACTTACTTCCCATTGCTGACATAGGTCCAGCAACCATAATTATGATATTTGAAAAAATAGACCAAGGTGCATATATCATGAAATTAATAAAACTTAAGCTTTAAGGCCTTCATTTGTATAAGTCCCTTCTTAGGACCTGTACCTAATTTTGTATCCATAATTGTATAGTCTTAAAAATGGGACTCAAAATTATATAGTCTTCAAGTCCTACAAAATCTGGATCCACCCGCAACAGTATAAAAGAAACAAAGTTTTAACTTTATGAAACCAAGAGCTGGTCTACTAAAAATTCTTCCAAATATGATGGAAACTTGACAGAGGTTTCCCAAATTTGATAAGGAATCTAATAATTTGCATTAAAATATCAACAACAAGTTGTGAACCTGAAACAAATTTCTCAACTACCAGTAACAACAAATTTTAATCCATCATATAAAGGGAAGACATATCTTTCTATTCTCTTCATAGAAAATGTTTTTAAAAGTTTATTGTCGTATGAAAAGACTACCAAAGAGTAAATAGGAAAAAAAGTGGCCAAAAGAGAATTATAGACATACATTGGCCGTTGGTTAATAACATATTATATAATTTTAATGCATTTTTTTGGAATTTGTGATATTTGCAAGCTTTTATAAATTTGTAGTTTTTTGTAATTTCTTTTCTTATCCTAAATAAAGATTGACTTTGGTGCCTAATTAAGCTTTCATAATTTTGTGTTCTTTTTCTTAAATTTGGCTTTAAAATTGTTAGTAATCTAAAATATAAAGAATTTTAAATGTCTTATTACGTACATTTTCCAAAAAATATTTCCATAAGGAGACATTTTTAAATAGGATCCTAAAGGTTGTACTTCTCTTATGAGCAATCTTATTCTTTTTTCTGCTTTATTCCGCTCTTGGAATGATGGATTCAAAAAAGCTAGAAGTAGCTTTAACCATGTAGGTATAATTTCTTTGTAGGCCATAAAACACCATATGACTTAAAGATATCACTATACTTTAAAACACTTTTGTTTGTAAAATTAAATATTATTATATAAATAATGCATAGACATGACTACAACACCAAAACATACAAAAAGGTATAAAATGCTGATCTGTCGATCTGAGGGATTATCCAGTGACTTACTATGATGAAAGATGAGGAAGTGGGTGTGTTTACCTGCTTTCCACTCTCCTCTATCCTCTCCACTTCTAATTTGCGGGGGGAGCTTTCCCAGAGTGACTTTTCTAGATTAAGTAAATGTTCTGAGTATTTTATAACTGGGAAGTGCTTTTTACTCTCATGCTTAATTATTGGTCTGGAATTTTAAGTTCAAATTTTCTTCCTCAAAATTTTGAAGACATTCTCATTGCCACTTAGTATCCAGTCATACTAATAAGGTAATCTAATGTCAATTTGATTTTTTTCAAGAAACTTGTTCCAATTCATCATTTTTTACTCTTTGCCATTGGTGGCTTTATCAAAGTAAAACAACTTAAACAAATGATTAGACTTAATAACTGAATAGCCTAAAACATAAAAGACAAGGCAAATTTTCTTTCCTATTCTAGTTACCAAAAAAGCTTCATGTATTTATCATGAGAAGACATGCTCAAATATTTTTGTATTGTCTATTACTGTCTATCAAAGTACAGTTGAAGTCCTGTTGTCAGAGACAGCTATGAGGAAAATCATTAAAAATATCATGCAACTTAAGTTTTTTATTTATCCAAAACTTATAAACCTACACTCATTCGCCAGTGAGGGCCAAGACCTTTTTTTGAGATTAGATTCATCATTCGTTTTTCGGGGATGCTTTTTACATAAACCACACATCTAGTTCATCATATACATTTTCTTCTATACATTTCTTTAAAATGGAAAGAGAATAAGAAAGGCTGCAAAGCAATTTAAGTGAAGAATCCTAGACTTGAAGATTTTTTTTCCCAAAAGTGAGTAGTTTTTTGTCCACACTTCGGTCATCAGCAATTTCTTATCAACTTGACTTTACTAAGTCTTTTGAAAAAATTCAACCTACTTTTCACAGAAACAATAACTTTTTTGTCACATGATATTTTATTTATTAATTATTATTATTAACCATCCAGAGATGGATCTTGGGAATGGAAACTTTTTTTTAATGTTTCAAAATCACTTCTCAGGCTTTGTATAGAATGCTAGCTATTCAAATCTTTAAGCATACTAGTTCACAAATAGTTAACAATGGATTGATTTTATACTACTCTCACTTATTCCCAACCAGATATTAGACTAGTAATGAAAATATCGAACTCTATGTAACATATCTGTAATTAACCTGCTACACTTTTTGAACACTGCCCATAAATACATATAATATCAATTTGTGATCACTGTTTACTAATGCAAGCTTTCTGAAGGTTTTAAATATGATGATAGGAACATTAAAGGCACAATTATATCTCATAAAATAGGTCTTTATTTTCTATTCTGTTTTGGCTATTCACGATTGACTTTAATGAGAATAACCTACCAGGGACTTTCCATAATGCAGTCCTTGTATTCCATATCAGCAGAACAAGTTCATTCATTTATTTTGTAACTTCATTAATTTATTAACTCATAACCACGCATGTAGCATGTATCTTCTATGTGTCTGCACTGTTCTTGGGTTATTGCTAAAATAATCAAACATCACAGGGCTTCTCCACTTGTTCTCTTTGTCCGTGTCTCTGTGCTCATGTACCTCAGGCTCTCCCTTTGGGGACAAAACTTGTTTGACAAAGGCAACTGGAGTTACCTTGGAATGGTGTGGAAGAAGGTACCTGCTGGTCACCTCTTAGAAACAGGAAAGTCTGGGGTGACAGAGGGGAAGACAGGGGTGCTACACTGCTCTGAGGAGAAGATGAGTAAGAGAGATCTGAGCTCAGAACATTCCAGACAAAAGAGACAGAAAGTGCAAAGGCCCCTTCTTTCAGAAACAGAAAGAAGCCCAGGGTGGCTGGAGATAAGTGAGCAAAGACTGAGGGGCATGAGGTGTGGTGAGAAGCAGGTGGAGGGTGTTCTAGACAAGACTCCACGCAGGAAACCGCAAGTAAACACCTGACACAACTACTCGAAGAAACACACACGTGTATTTTGTAATATTTCAACATTGGCACTAAAATCATGGAAGACATTTTAAAAAAACACTAAACTATCTCCCTTTCATAATACATTTACTATATATAAAATCTTGAGATTTTTTTAGAAAATGAAATTTTCATCAATAAAGAAAACTCGTAGATATTTCTAGAACTCTGTCCCTTCTCCCACCTCATCTCTTTTTTTTAATGGCATTTGGGAAGATCTATTATTTTTCATAATATGTGGTTTAGGTTTGAAATATTTTTCTTTAATTTCCATATTCCAAAAATTCACAATACTATTTATGTGGTCATATCACTGTGAATATGACTCCGTGTCACATAAATAGTCATATAACTTTTTATGTTGTCTCCTGCTTATGTAGGGAGTTTTCAGAAACCCTCTATTATTTAGGCCCTGCTCTCGTTCTGGGGCTGGTACTGTAATATATGGATTGAAGTCTGCTACTTTGATGCTTTTGTCAGCCTGAAACCTTGCCTTCCAGTGTGTATCAAACCATGGTACACAATAAATCAACACTTGTGTCTGCACAGCTATATATTCTTTCTGTGGCTTTAAATATTTTTATAATCACGGGTGCGCGATAGGACTCAGGGGACTCTTTAAAGCCAGCATTTGGAACAGCTGAATAGAGATTCAGAAAACCTGTGTGCTATGCAGCTAAATGGCAGAAAAACTTCTCTGAACCTTTGATGTGCGTAGGGTTTTGATTTTTCGGGGAACTATGTTTAATTCTACAATTATCAGTTTCTACAGTGAGAGCTGATTCTGAGTTTCACCGGACTGTATGATGTAGGATGACCTTCCTTCTCCCACACCTTTGAAATAGGAAGTAGATGCACAATTCACTTGAGACCACAAACCAGCCCACCGCCTCAAGGAATTAGACAACATCGCCCTTTGGTTAGCTCCCCTGATTCCTATGGGAGGGATGGGCCCACTCAGTTATTGTTATTATTAATCTCTAGTTAAAGCAAATTAAGTTTGGGAAAATACCGGCTAATTGGAAATAGACACCATAGGATCCACGCCAGTGTCTGGGTCTGGAGGCAGCCGAATGATGAATCAAGACTGGCACAGGAAAGTGTGGGAGACACGTCACGGGAGGGAGCTGGGAGAAAAATCTTGATGGTTGATTATTCTAAATTTATGTGTAAGATTTTCAATACGTCATTTGTTATTGAACAATTTGAACTCGGACTCCTAAGCTGTTTTGAACGTATATCCTCAGAAACCCCGTATCTACTCCCACCTACCAGCACGCACTTGGATACATCCCAGCGCATTTCTTGTCCTGCTTCAGAGTCTTAGATGGAGCTCCCCATCTAGTTCCCACGTAATATATCTAAGAATATGCACTTTTGTGTTACTGCATACTCTGGGGAAGTAGGTCGTTACAATGACTCAGTTTTTCCCTGTGGAAAATCACTCTATTGAAGTGCATAAAGTAAGACGTGAGAGGCAAAGTTGTATACAACAAATATAATTGCCCTGATACTTGCATTTAGGATGTGTACCGGTGGACCGTTATGATTTGCGGAGCTTTTCCTGTGTGGTTCTCAGGGAAGATCATTCTTCCATTTGGGGTATAACATAATCTACTCCCGACGACGTCCCTCCTGGGTTTGTTCTCGGTCATTTTTCTGTAGGGAGAGGCCTGTTTGTGCAGAGGCCACCAGGGCAGGGGGAGAGCTGGTTACCAAATTGCAAAAGCAGATAACTCACCGCAAGAAATGTGGAGACACTCCACACCACTGTGGTTTCATGAACGTGAGCCTTAATTCCGGAGGCCTCTGCAACTTCTCAGAACCTTTCAACAACGTGCGTGTTAGCTACACAGCTCCTTGTTTTCAGAATGCTGTTTCCGGCGGCCCGCATGACGCTGTGAGCGGTATAACACGCCTCCAAGTGGCTTTGCCAGATGTGCTCTGCACCGGTGCACTCAGGCAGGCTGCAAGAAGGAACGCATGATGCCCCGTCAGCTCCTAGTGGAGGGAGAAGACGTTCTTTCCTTTGCATCTCCATCAGTGTAGCCTCTCCCTCCCCGCCTATCCTTTCTATACCTAGCTCCGGAAGCCAGGTGAATGCATAATTTAACCAGCTCACCCACCACAATGGTGTTCCAGTTGCTGCTGCCTTTGGTTATCAGCTGCGGCAAGACTGTATTCCTCCTTCCCAAACCAGCGATCACGGATGAGGGTCTCTGGGATCGACAGAAAAGGCCTGCCCCATTGGGTGTTTTGTAACTCGGCCTGTGTACAGATGGTTTTGTTTTATTTTGTTTTCTATCAGTGGTTAACAATCACAAAGGTGGTTAATGTACAGAACAGGCTGTATAAATAAATCCAGCACCCCCATCCCCACCCAATAATTGCTTTTAAATGCTGGAACCATTCTCAGATGCTGTCACTGGTTTCTCAGCCATGACTTCTTTCCCTCCCTCAGCCTCCCCACTCCTACCTCACCCACACCGGGTCCCACACCGACCTTTTCTTCCGATGGCAAATCAAAAATCTTAGAGCCTTTCCCAGCCAGACCTGACATAACGTAGACCAGTTTTCTGTGTGGCCAGCCTCTTTGGTTGCATTTTCGGCAGATTAAAAACAAAAGATATGACCAATAATACTCATAAAATACTGTGCTCGCTTCATGCTCTCCCTCAGGACTGCAGCACAGACACAACCGCCTGGCCGTATATCACTCAGAAATGTTTTACCGATCTTCTGGAAATATGTCATCATTTAGGAGTATTATATATCTTTCTAAAATCACTTAAGATTTATGGTGGCAACTTGAATTCCTTTAGAACTATCTGCTTCACACTTTTGAACACCAAAGAAAGAGGAAAGATTGCTATTTTAAGGAATTTGGAGCAATGGTTATGAAGAGGCCAGAGATCAGAAAACGTCCTGGGATTAGACAAAACAAATGAGGAGGAAAGTTGCCAGAGCCAAGAGGAGCCTCGAGAATTCAGAGGGACCCACCCCACCAGTCTCCTGCCACTGGTCACATCAGCCCCGACGTGTAATGAGTCAGGCAAGTTCACTTTTTGCTTATCATGGCCATCACTCATTGGCTCATCCTACCTTGAGATTCCTAGAGGTTCTGGGGAATGGTAATTTCAAACTAAATCTCTTGCCAAGGCTGCTTTTTGAATTACTTAAAAAGGCAGAGACCTGTGGAGGGATTGCCTCTTGGATGGATAAATCTTCAGGATAAATGGAGGGGATGTGTAGAAAGGTTTAACCAACAGACAAATCAGCAATAACCTATCTAAAAGAGTGAGTAACCTCCTTAAAAATGACCCTGGTGTAAGACCTCTGACAATGTTAGTGGTGCCTCTATCCCCATTAGTCCCCGAGCAAGACGGTTTCCAAGAAGTTCTGGTAGCACTTTCATCAGAATAAATGGAGGTGATGCTGCCCGCTCTTGGAGTTCAAAGCAAGCAGTTTTCCTCTGATGTGAGGAGGGATAAAGGACTGTTGTCACCATTTCTCCCCCAGCCCTCCCTGTGACCAATGACCGCAAGTTTCAAAAGGTTTGCATGGGGTGTCAGCACCCTTAGAACAGATCAAAGCAAAATGACCTTGGAATTGAATGGAAAGAATTAGCCTCGTCAGCAAGAACCGAGGAGCCAACCTGCCCAGAAACTGGTCAAGGTTGTCGTTCAAGGGGAGGTTCCCAAAGCGAAAAGCAGAACCCGTGTGTCTTCATCAGAGAACGGAACTGACACAGGGGCTTTCATTCCGGGTTGGGTGGCTGGGTTCTCATTTGAGCCCCGTCTTACAGTGAAGGAAAATGAATAAAATACACTCCCTCTTGAGAGCCAGTAGATGCCCATATAAGGTCAATTATCTTCTGGAGAAAGCCCCAGGGGATACTACATTACCCCCCAGGATATAACCACTTCTCCTATTTAGCAAGGAAGCAAGGCTGCTCCGGGATAATGGGACACTTGGGGACGTGATGCCATCCATCAGCCGATGATGCTCAACCCTGAATTTCATTCCTCCTCCTCGCCCAGTTACTTACCTTAGCCAGTTCCCCAGTGAGATAAATACTAGCCCAGTTCAATGGGGACAGAATGAAGGTGACGCTGAAGGTGAAGTAAATGTTTAGTGCATTTTTCCTATAACTCAGCACAAATACCTGCTTAAATGGAAAAATATGTTTAGCATCTGGGCCTCCAGAGTGTCAGGGAGCATTTTTTAACTTAATCTGCTCAGTACCTCACCTTGCATCTTGTATCTGTGTGTATTTGCTTCATTTTGAAGGACAAGGGAGACAGGTGAACATCTGCAGATAGACAATCGCATGCCAAAATTGCAAGCCAACATCCAGTCTTCCAAAAAGGAATGTCACAAAAATGGCAACTTCTAGAGTTATTCTCCAAGTTGGTGTTTCCTCAGTGGGATCCTACACTGGTCAGCCAAGTGACTAAGGTCATGGCCTCCAGCCATTAGTGTTTGCCTCTGCGACCCTAGGACGGCCCTATTTGGGAAGCGCAGGCAATTGGAGAATTTCCTTATTGACAACTCAGATACCACTTCCTGTCTCTCTCTAATGGGTCCACCTGCCCAAGAGGCACCTCTGTTTAGAAATGCAAAAGTGGTTGTGTAAGGATTAGCTTATCATTTCTGACTCCAACATTTTTAGAAGGGATCCTTGTGATAGGAGATCTTGCTAATTCTTTCCCGAGTACCTCCAGTCAGGATGGAGTCAGTCCCAGGAAGACAGTGACTGGGGTCTCTCTCTTCCCCACACTCTCCCCAGACTATCATCATGAACACTGCTGCCAAGCGGGAATCGTGACCTCTGTGGCATGCCCAGGGCTCAGTCTTCAACTCTCTCCTCCTCTCTATCTAGACTCACTCTATTAGCATCTCCTACAGTCTCCTATCTTTAAAGAGCATCTACATGCTGATGACTCCCAAATTTATATCTTCAGCCTGAACGCCCACCCTCAATTCCAGACTTAAAACTCCAACTATCCCCTTGACATCTCCACTCACATATTAATAAGAGTCTCAAACTTAATGTGTCCCCAACTGAGCTCCTGATGTCCTTCCTCTTTTACAGTCTTCCCTATCGCAGCCAATGGCAATTCCTTTCTTCCAATTACTCAGACCAAACACCTTGATACCCATGTCTGCTTCCTCTTCACCTTCATATTTCAACTTAAAGATCACTTTCCCTGACCACTCTGAAATTTCACCTCCTTTCTTGCCAAGGTTTTGTATGCCCCTTTCTTGCTTTATGTTTCTCCTCAATGCTTATCACTATCTGACGTATTCTTTATTTGATCTTCTAAATTTATTGTTTGACTCTCTCATTAAATATAAGTGCCATGAGGGTGGGGATATTTTTCTGTTTTTTTTTCCCTCCTGAATCAGCCAGCCTAGAGCACACAAGCAGACACAGATAAATATTTGTTGAGTGAATACATCTTCCACTGTGCTGTCAATGCTCTGGAATCAGGAGAGCAGTCTTGACGGAGGATAGGAGAGTCTGAAGCGCTTGAAGTGATCATCAATGAAGGTCTCTGAAAAATCTCTAATATGAACTGTTAATATTCACTACTGGTGCTTTTTGTGGCAACTACTACAGGTACTTGTTCCTTATTAGCAGGGTAACTAATGCCCCTTTACACACTTCAGATAAACTGATGCCCTTTTATCCCTGATGCAGGTGGCGAAACTGAGATAGTCACGTGGCAGCAGATAAAGCCAAGGAAAGACTGAAGAAGATGGGAAAGGCACAGAGAAAGAATTTACCATTCATGATATGACAATCTGGGCATCATTCTTTTAGAGTGTGAATATTTTTATTTTGGATGGTTCAGAGCAAATTGTGATTTATTTTGAAGTACTTCAAAATCCATTCATTTACAAATCAATAGTGGTCTCTCTGATTCTCTCCATGAATTAAACAGGCAAGCCTTGAAGCCATGTGACTGGTATAGCAGCCCAAGATAATGCGAATGAGCAGAGGAGCAGAGATCCTAGGATCAAGTCTTAGGAAATCCTGGTTAATGAAACGGAGGAGGAGGAGACCCAGAAGCAAAAATAATAAAATACATTTTTTCAAAAAGTATGAGAAGAATTCTCACAGCTAGGATAATCCTTAAGAAGTGAGACATAGTCTCAAGGAAGAAAGGGCTGAACTGTGTCAAAGTAGCAGACAGAACAGCAAGAACTTACAAGTCACTGGTTTGGGCAATGGAAGAGCGCAAATAAAATCATTTTATTTATGTATGACTGTTTTTAGTGTTTTATTTTGGTATGTATGCAAAGTTATAGAGAATTTTCAAGAATAATACAAGGAAAATTCAAATGTTACTTATCCAAATTTGCCATTTACATCTTGCTACATTTGTTTTATCAGTCAAGGGAAAGAAACAGACAGAAAAAGAGAAAATCACAGAGAGAAACAGAGACAGAGAGAGAGAAAGAGATGCACATTTCTTCTGAAGCATTTGAGAATAATTTGGCAACATTGGGCCCCTTTACTGGTAAACACTTGAATGTGTATTCACTAAGCACAAGGACTTTCTCTTACATGACTATAGAACAGTTATCAAAATCAGAAAATTTAACGTTGAAACAATATCGTTATCTACTCCACAGTCTATATTTGAATTGAGTCAATTGACCTGATGTCATCCTTTAAATACCCCACCCCTGGTCCAGGGACTCCAAGATCTCATAATGCATTTAGTTGTCGTGCCTACTTAAACTTCTTTCACTGGGAACTGTTGCTCGACCCTTGTCTTTCTTTATCTTAGTATTTTGAAGAGGACAGAACACTCACTTCATAGATGTCCCTGAATTTGGATTTGTTGATGTTTCCTTGTGATTGGATTCAGGTTATGGCTTTTTGGCAGGAATTTGACAGACGGGCTGCAGCCTTTCCATTGGATTATATGAGTAGTCACTTGCTATCATTTTGTCCCAATATTAGTGATGTTGGCCTTGATCACTTGTATAAAATGAATTCACTAGGTTTCTGAACTCTAAAATTACTATTTTTCCATTTGTAATTAATAAGTAATTTGTGGGGAGATATTTTAAGACTATATAAACACCTGTTCCTCACCTAACTTTCACCCACTGGTTGTAGCATCTATTAGTGATTTTCTAATTCTATCACTGCTCTTCTCTATCCAGCAATGTTTCTTTTATATCAGGCATTGTGCTTTTCCATTCTAGAATTTTGGTTTATTTTTGTAGCTTTTATTTCTCTGCTGAGATTCCTGATCTGTTCACTTATTATAATCATATTTTCTTTTATATCCTTGAACATATTTATAAATGTTTTGAATTGCTGAATCCAACATCTGGATCTTATCTGTATTAATTTCTCTTGACTTTAAGCCAAATTTTCTGGTTTCTGTGCATATCTACCAATTTTTCTATTAGACTCAATAATGTGGATGCCCAGGCTAGAGAATCTGAATTACATTATATTCTTCAAAAGCACACGGACTTTTGTTCTAGTAGCAGTTAACTTGACTGAGCTCAAACTCCAGACTCTGTCTTCCTTAAAGTGGGCAGCTGTAAACACCCTTCAGTCGTTCCAGGCTGCAGCTGTTGCTCCTGGCTGGGAACCTTGGAGTTTCCCCCATGCATGGGCAGTTCAGCAGTCAATCAGGACCAGAGAGAATTTTATTTGGAGGATACCTCTTCTGTGGTTCCTTGATTTCTAGGATTCCCCCTTCACTTTCCAGCTGCTGCCAGCCCCAAACTATGCCTGCTGAATTCTCAGGCCAGTTAGGGTATGAATTTCTCCCTGATTTTCATCTCCATTGCCCTGTGCAGATCTAGGAGTACCCTCAGTCAAAAAATAAATGAGTAAGTGCAAAGAGTGTCTACTGAATTACCCTCACTCATGGGTTGACTCTCCTCTGCCTGCTTTTCCTCATTTTCCAGTGCCTTCAAAGAGTTCTTTTTTATATTTTGTTATCTGCTGGAGGTTATTCTGGTGCAAGCTTCACTACCATTATCAGAAACAGAATTTCTCTAATCAACATTTTTAATCCAGAAATTCTCACGGTTTCTTAGAACTTTAGGTTTCCTGTCAGTTCTTTCCATGACACTATAAACTTTTCATCCACATTTACTATTCTTTTTGTGATACAGAATCTAGCCTTTACTCTCACACTTATTCTTACCATTTACCTGAGTGAAGCACCTGTGCACAAATTCTTAAAAAGTATTTCTATTGGTTCAAGTTGAAGTTATCTTCTTTAGCAAATAAGAAATCTAACAGATACACAAATCACATAATTGGAGCTATGCAAACTTGGGTGCTAAAGAAAATGAACACCTCAGAAGGAAATCTCTCTCCTTTCATCATACAGCATATGCATATTCATGTATATGTATAGATAATTTAGGAAACCAGAGTTTAGATAGCTGCAAGTTTATATGCCTAGGGAGAATGTTAAAGTTTGTGCCATAACCTTAAAATATACCCCAGATACCTTTTTCAGTGTCTCCACTGTATTCTGTTGAAGCCACACAAATTTTAATATAACAGTCCAAATACACACTGTCTTCTTTTCATTCTCTCCTCAAAGTGTTGTTCATTTCCCCAAACCCTTCTTTGAGACAAACGGGCACATGGATTTAAAGTATATCTCTGCCTGCGTATGCATTTCTTGCTCAGTGTTCTCATTTTTGTCAGGAATAGCATGCATCCTGGATCCACTTCCTTTCCCTTCACATTGAATCCCGGAATTCTGAGAGAAAATGCAATCTCCTACCACAAGGCCAGCTCCACTCCTAGTGGTCCTCAACTGTTGTGTGAATAATTCACCAAATGTTGGCAGGAAGGGAGTAGACTGGTTAGCAGAGAAATCTCCAGTATTTCCAAATCTGAAAAGAAGGTACAGGAAAAGCCTCAGGGTTGAACACAGACCAGAAGAAACTGGGAAGTTTTTGCTAGAAGGAAAATGGAAATGCTTCTACAAAGGAGAGCTGAAGTCCCATGAACACTCTGTTGCCACCCTGCAATTTACTGTCATCCCCTACTTGTAACTCCAACCTAACAATGTGTCATCTTTACTTTTCATGTTATTTATTTACAAGTGCATTTTCAGTATCAACCCCTTCATTCATTAATCCTAATGTGGCCTTTTCCATTGTCTACTTACCATTTTAAATACTTACTATAATTTACAGGGCTTTCTTGAACACATCCAAGGTATATTATATGGTGCTAGCTTAATGGAAAGTCTTGTATACCAAAGCAGGGGAAAAAACGCATTTAATTTATGATGGCTTCTAATTTTGATCATAATTTACTCATGGAGACCTATTCATACAAAACAATACCAATACAATTTTTCAGAAGTCATCAAAAAGTAAAACAATAAATGCTGATCTTATTAGTTTTTTTTTTTTCCTGAAAGCGCAAACATATTCCATTCTGGGACTTATACAAATTATACTTAACTGCTGAATGTTTAAGGTTTTTATAATTGCTCTTGAGCTAATTCTATTAGCTTACATTTTAGAAGCATTTGAGCCACCAGAAATTCTCAAGTTTATGTGTTTCTCTTTTCTCCTTAAAGAAATTGTCACAGGTTTATCCCAGTTAAGATTTGAAAACACTGAAAGAAATGTACGTGGAATTTTTTTTAAATCCCTCAAAAAATTATACCCAAAAAAGAATCATATTTTGTGGATCCTTTGTGTGACTCCCTAGTTCTAATTCATAGACTGAAGTCTCGCCTAAATGAGGAGAAAACTCTTAGAAGGATTTTCACAGAGTGATGGGTGCATGAACGCCCCTCATGAAAGCCAGGCAGGCTCTAGCAGGGCTTCTGCTCTCTTCCAACGGAGTGAAACAAATCATTTCTTAGGCTCACCATTGTGGAGGAAGTTCGTACAGTAAGTGAAAGATACACACATTGAGAAGAAAAAGTCCTCGATGCAACGGCGTTCAAGTTGAAAAGAAGAGGGGGCATCTCAGAACACAAACAGCCGCAGAGCAGGTAGTACACTGTGAAGTGCCTCCAGGATGTGCTCCTCAGCGACAGGCTATGGAAGCCCAGAGGAAGACTGTCTTCAGAGACCAAGAAAGGCTTCTTGGAGGAGGTTCTGTATGAGCTGAGATGCAGGTAAAAGAGTTGGGTGTTCTAAGCAGAAGTACTCATGTAAGCAAAGAACATGACAGGGGAAACACTGAAAGGACATCCCCCAGGGACCAGAGGGAGGTCGTATGAAGGCAACTGAGGTTTGACAGGGCTACAAAGTCGATTTAGACCGGATAGATAGAGCATGGCCTGTAATTTAAGATATTTAGGTTTATTTTGGTAACCAATGAGCAGCCCCTGAAGGTCAGAGGTCTGTCTGAGCATAAACGTGACATGATTTAAGAACGAGTGTCAGGTAATGCTGGGAAAATCGTTGGCTTGGTGGGGAGACTGTTGTGTCCGTTGTAATCACATATTCCTTAAGCAGATAGAGGGTCTCAATTAGGGCAGAACAGTGGGATTTAAAGGTGCAGGTTAGAAAGGACGCAGAGAGTATTGTGAAGTCAGAACTAACAGGAGTGGAGGGGAGGGAGGTGGGTGAGTAACAATGACTGATTAACCAAAAGGCTGGAGATGTCACTAAGAGAAACAGGGACATCACAAAAAGCTAGAGGTGGAGGCTAAACATGCAAATGGCGTGTCTTCAGGGGTCAGTGGTTCTGCAGCGCTCCAGGAAGAGCTTTACACGTGGTCTGTGGAGAAACTATCACGCGTTGGATGGGAGTGAATTTAACATGAAGGGGAAAGTGGGAAGAGACTACAAGGACCATTAAGAACAGCCCCAGGGACTACTTGGGTTAGGGTGTTCAGGAGTAGGAAAAGGGAACACAAAGCCCAAAAAACCAAAGTGGGGCTCCATAAACATTGCCACGGTACAGGGAGGGAGGTGCCAGGTCAAGGAATTTTGGGGTACAGAACACTGATGTAGCTGGTGGGGTTTTTGAGGACCACGCAGCTGCCAAAGGGAGCCAGGGGCAGAGTCCTCTCCAACTGTCAACACAGATCTGTGTGTGTGTTCGAGACCTGGACCGGAACATGGGGTATTGAGAGCTGGAACTGGATAGTTAAACTTGGAAAATGGACTCTGGTGTGAAGTCCAGAGTAAGACCAGACAATCAAAAGGGAGTGGGAGTCTAGAAAGAAAAGCCAAGAGCAAGAACAAGTCATGAGCAAATCAGACTGAAGAGTATCTGAAAGCCAGTGAGTGACATAGAGTGAAAGTATGCACACCAGATTCTCTCTAGCAAGGCAAGATCAACACTGCTGCCCTAGGAATCCTCCAGCTCTCCTGAGCAAACCCAGTTCTTAAAAGGACCACCTCTGGTTTCTGATACACACACCCTTAGAGTTTAGCAACAATCTTCATCAGCCAGCGATCTTCCTTTCCAGGGACTATGCTGCCATCCCTGCAGAAGCATCAAACCAGCGGTTTGCACTTCTCTGCACAGACAGGGTTATTGCTGACCCATTGGAGGGAGGACACATGCATATTGAATCCAGACCCATGTGTGCTGAGCACTCTCTTGACAACTCCAAAGTTGGTATAACTCCAATGTGCTTGAAAAATCTCCTTTTCTATGACAGATTAAAGAAAAACTTCTTTCATGAAAGAGAGTAAATAGGGTTTACTCTCTATTTTTAAGGGATGAAAAATGAGAAGAGGAAGCCAAATGGAAAGGCCTTTGGGGTATCACTGATCCTTAAATGTGGCAACAATATTCTCCAATCAAGCAGCTTAACAGAGAAACCTGGACTTTTCTTCAAAAGAACCAATACTCTAAGTAGCAAAGACCCAGAGAGAAAACAGGGGCTAATTTAACTAAGATCCTAATGAAAGGCCACTGATTATTAATCATCCACCGTTACTCGGCCCATAAATTGTGGGATCTTTCATTCTCATGCCTCATAATAGGCGTGGGAGGAGCCCGACTGACATAAGAAGGTTGTAGCGTGACATAATAAAAATCACCAAATGGCATTTTTAAACACCTACATATGGTTATGGTGCCATCCTAAGCACAACAAGCAGGAGGAGTAATTTTTTAATGTTCGCTTCACTGTGTGGGTGACGATGTCTCTCATAACTTATCCCCATCCTGTCTAGTCACAAATGCTTCAGTAAAGAACTGGGAACTATGAGTGTTTAAGGGATACAGACATCTAAACCTGGAATGACAGAAGGGAAGAAGGGAGGGTGAAACAGAGGGAGGGGGGACAAGGGATGCTCAGAGGGTGGAAAACGCTGAAGACAGTCACCAACTTCATTTAGCCTTCCATCATCTGAGACTTCACCTTGCCTCAACACGCCAGTGTTGCATTGGTTCATTCTTCTGGCTGGAGGACAAGCCTGGTTTAACACATCACATGGTTTAAGTTTTCAAACAGAATTCTCAGTAGATGCCCTAAATATGGTCAGGCAAATATTTAGGTATAATTCCTAATTGTTTGAAATTAAACATCTAAAATCCACTGGACTATAGATGACCTTTATTTAGGTCTTCAGTTCCAGTTGATTTATAAAACTATTTGGAATTAAAACTCAATTTTCCATTGTTAAGCCATAGAGAACCAAGCTTAAAGAACCTCCAAGTGATTCTTCTAGAAACACTAATCTTTTCCCAGTGAATAGTGCTTGTTATCTTAAAATGTGAGTTCACATTTTGTTACCTCACTTCCACCTCCCAATAATCCTGCCCAGTTTTGTAGGAAAGAGAACCAAGGTGTGGAGAGGTCAGGTGAGCTGCCCAAGGTCATGTGATGGACAGCTGGTGGAGCCAGGACTAATCCCTCCTTCCCTCTGTCTCCGGATCAACATACATTCTCGCCCAGGATTGCAGAAGTGTAGAAAGAGGTAGAAAACCATACCAGAGCCCAGCTATGACTTGGCATAAACTCAGAGCTCTTTGGAAAACTGGAAGATTACATTCTTTTTTTTTTTTTTTTGGTCTTGGTCATGACTTTTAAGTTGCTCTCATTTCATCTACAAAAAAGGAATTACCATGTTTTTATATTGTAGTATCTGATTTGCATATGATCTTCATGAAAACACATGATTTAGGTTTTTTTCCTCTAAGCCTACTTGGCAGAGAGCACCTTGTCCTTTCCCAGCATGGATCTCAATTGTCACAGACGGGAGCCATCTCCCTCTCTGGATTTGGTCTATTCCCTCCTACCACCACCACTGCCATATTTTAGCAGCTAGAGGTTTGAGGACATATGGGATATTAAGGGTTAATTTTCAATTAGATTTTTTTTCCTTTTCTTTAAATCACTAACTCGGGAAAGAAAAGGCTGAGAATTCTAGAGGTTATCCCGCATATATGTGCTTCTATCAGCTATCGCTACTTAGAATCTGCCAGAAAACAGGTTTTCCTAGCTCCCTTTCTGTCCTTTCATGCAGGTCTCAGGACCTCTCCCCCATCGCTGCACCCACCACATGTTCTTGCCCTTTCCTGATCCATGGCATTGGTGTGAAATCTGCCTACCACAGTTCTCTCTTCTCTGTGGGAAATGAGTCTTGTCTCCCAACCAGACAGAAAACTTGCTGAGGGCAAGACCATCCTGCTCATTTCCGTGCTTTAGCACACCTCTGAGCTGTGGACCTATTGATTTTTATTTAATACATATGTTCACTATCCATATAAAAACATACATATCTTGCATAGTAAACACCTATTCTGGGCACTTTTGCTCAACTGCCAACACGGTTCTATATTCATCATAAGCTTCTACAGGCCAAGACTGTGTGTGAATCTGTCTTCGCTGGGCACCTTGAAGAAGCCATGTATATACTTACTATGGAGACGATGTAGCAAGCATCTGGTGACTGCAATGGGTACCACATGTTAGGTACCATTTTCCATGAAAATCTCCACAAGGATGCACAGGAACTGCAATAGGCCACTGCATGGGTCTAGCAGGTGCTGTTCCCAGCCTTTGATGGTGGTCTTGGCATGCAGGCTTCTTCCCAGGACAGATCTAAAGCAACATCCTTCATTCAGCCTTCCTTCCATCCTGCCATTCTGTGCTGTCCTTCTTCCCTCAGAATCTCTCTCACTTTAACAGTTCTATGAACAACCCAGGAAGCCTAGATTTGAAATTCAGAGAATGAAATGTTAGACTCCTATGGAGAGTCTCATCAGGCTAAAGGAAGCCTACTGAAAAGTCTGATGGGGAAAGAAGTTTCTATATTTTGCCTAGAGCCTGAAAAGGATTCTAGATTATTTATTCTCATTAAATTGTATGTAGTGGTATTTATTTTGATTCAGGAGGAAGTCACAAAAGCATCTTGCCATCAGCCCCAAAGCTTGTATTGTGGAGATGTGGTTACACATTCTCATGGAACATCGTAGGGTCGGAGAACAAATTGATAAACCTCAGAACTCCCTACGTGTTTGGGAAGTGCTAAGGTCTGTTGTTTATGTCCCCCCAAAATTCATATGTTAAATCCCAATGATGAATGTGGCAGTATTAGGAGGTGGGGCCTTTAGGAGACAATTGGGTCATGTGGGTGGAGCCCTCATGAATGGGGTTAGTGCCCTTAGGAAAGAGGCTCCAGAGAGCTCCCTGGCCCCTTCCCCCTTGTGAGGACACAGCGAGAAGCGGCCGTCTGCAACCTGGAAGAGGCCCTCACCAGGACCCGACCACGCTGACACCCTGATCGTGGACTTCCAGCCTCCAGGACTGGGAGAAATGAATTTCTGCTGTTTACAAGCCGTGGGTCTATAGTGTTTTGTTACAGCAGCCCAAATGCACTAAGTGAAGAGGATTCCATGCTCCTTTATAAAACAACACTCAGATCCTCCAGGGTTGACAACGAAGAGAAAACCTCCATGGGGACAGGAGGCCAGACGCCATAGCACCAGCTCCTGCGTCCTCAGAGCCAGCCACCAAGGAGACATCTCACTGGTCACTGCAGCAGACACCACAGGGTGTAGAACGTGCACATAGCTCCGACCTACTCCCCACCCCCCAGAGCAGCTGAGACCGGCTGGGACATTCAAATAAGACTCTGCAAAAGGGGCTGGATAACCAACAGGAATAAAAACGGAGGAAGCGCCCATCCAGGTGACCTGATCATCACATTTAGTTTATGGGCCTTAGTGCTGGCTCATGGCGGAGACGTCTGCCTGCCAAGTCCCAAACCTATAGAGCCCTCGCTTGCCCCTGCCTGCTAGAGTGCTCCCTCCCACACGTCTGACTCTGCAAAGCCCAACTTGAGATGCCATTGAGGAACGGCTGTCACACCTACATACTCAACCTACTCAGAAAAACTCAACCTGCATTCCTAAAAGAAAGTTTCTTCTTCATTACAGGACAGAATAAAAGTTGCAACAAATTTCTACATTCATGAACCCACATGCATTAACAAATAGCTGGTGTCCTGGCTACAGACTCCATTATATGGGCATTCTGTTTGCAGAGGTGATGAAGGTGATCAGTAGCTTCTGGAAGGGAAGCTTATGATTCATCATACATCAATAAGTTTGAAGTCCTGAGACAAAATTTCTGGAAAGTGCCCCTCTATCCTGTTAAATGCACAATAAACGGGTTCCTACACAGCCCTCCTGTAATGTGAAGGCTTCACACAGTGTTTCCGACTGTGGAGAGAGTACACGAAGGTGGCAGGCGGGCAGTATCTCCTTCCTCTGTCTTGCTCTCCATTGCTTTTCTTTTTAACATGGTAGAGGTAAGGGCCTTAAAATGCTCTGGTCCTAAACAGTTTGTAGCTGATCCTCATATAAGGTTTAAAAAGCTGCTTTTGTGCATTTTGTATGTAATAGTTAAAAGTGGATTTGAAGTCCCTGTTAACACATCACAAATTTTGTCAGTCAACATCTGAGGAAGTAGAAGCTTAGGTAAAGCATGATGGCTGATAAATTAACCCTTGGCCAGTGTTCACTGGTTGGTCTCCAGGCCTCGTGCAAAGGTTGTGATGGGGCCTGTGACTCAGGAAGTGCTCGGTGGGAAATCAGTAGAGGCAGTGGTACCACACCTCCCACGTCTCTGCACACCTGGTCTGTGCCAGGTCCTACACGAGGCCGGAGGAAAACGAAGATGAACGAGGCGGCGTCCCTCAGGGAGCTCGCAGATACACAGAACTTCCGTGGCTCCCTCTTTGCTACACTCTACATTTCATCCATCTTTTTTCAAGTTTGAGGTTAACTTGCTGCTGAAGAGATTTTCTCACATCAGCAGCTTAGGAACTTATTGAATTAACTGAATGATCAGGCCTGGGCAAAATTTCAAAGGCAAGGAAGTTCATCTTCTGGATCCTTCTGCTATTTTCATCAGCTGCTTCCTACCCATGTGCCAGGCAGTTTCATGCAGCCTCATCTATCTTCTCAATAAGAAAGCCAGTTGATAAACTAATTCACACCCAGATGGGCTGTTGAACCACAAAACATTGGCAGGGAAAACAACGCTTAAAAATGAATCATACGATGGTAAAGTTTCAGGAGCCAGTAGGAAAATGTTTCAGGGTATGGCTAATTCCCGTTAATTCATGGATCACACAGCATAGACACCAGTTATTAATGTGACCATAAAGCCAGTCCTAGGTGTGAAACTAGAAGGAATTCTTTCCTATTACATTCCAGGCAATAGAATAGGACTTTTTTTTTTTCTTTTGACCAATATTCACTTGTTCAAGGACCATGTTTTCTGATCAGATCTTCACATTTAATTTCTTCTTGGATATTATGCTTCAGGAGGGTTTTATTGACTGGAAGTTTAGTCTCTCATGTTTGCAGACAGTAACTGGATGTGCAATGAGTCCAAACATCTCTGAATGGACTTTGTGGATAAACTTGGTGTCTAGAAGGACATCTCTTATGCACAGAAAAAGAAAATCCTAAACAAGCAGGCAATAGGTTCTAGCAACATACATGGCATATTCTGGGAAGATGTTTGTCAGTCTGGGCATGCAAATTGGTATTGTCTTTAATTGTTTACACCTCCTCTTTCTCAGTAAGAGAGGATACATTCCCACCGACTAGCAGATATTTGGTTCTGTCCAAAATCTCCAGAAGACACTTGGTCCACAGCAAAAGGTCCTTGATGTTTGCCCCTGTCCAAAATGTCCAGAAGACATTTGATCCACAAGACATTTGGTCCACACCCAAAGGTCCTTGACATTTGACCCTGTCCAAAAAGTCCGTGGAGACATTGGGTTCATGCCAAAAGATAGTTGATATCTGCAGGACAATTTGTTCCCGTCCAAAACATCCATCAGACATTGGGTCCACACCAAAGGTCCTTGATATTTTGTCCTGTCCAAAATCATCTGGCATGGACCACATATGCTCATATACATTTGGGACAGGACCGAATGTCAAGAACCTTTTGGCACGAACCAAACATCTGATGGACCACAAATGTCTTATGGGCCACAAATATCTTATGGGCATTTTTGGACAGGACCAAATGTCCTGCAAGGACCCTGACCCATGCCACACGAGTTGTGGTGGCCTGCTCCGTCGTCAGGCTTGTCTCCATGTCTTGCTTCAACCAATAGCATGAGAGCAACGTGATGTGCAGCACATTTGAGCAGAAGCTTTAAAAATAATTGTGTGGTTTGGCTCTTCCCTTTGCACTTCCCTCTACCAGGAGAAGAGCCTGTCCCAAAACAACTCTGCTCCTTCAGCCTTGGCGGTGGAACGAGAAGACATGCAGTGTCATGACAGAGCGATGCTCAAGAAATGTTTGTTCTTATAAACCACTGAGATTTGGGGTTGTTTATTACCACAGCCCACCTGCTAACGCACTGTGATGTGGGTGCTGCTGGACAAGCAAATGCAGCTGAAGGTATCAGTAGATCCAAAGTAAACAATTCGAAATCAGGGCTGAAATCTGCTGTGAACCTGAAGTACTAGCATCATGACAAGTGGTCATGGGCATGTTTAGAAACTAGCCTTTATGATGGGGCAGAGAGTGGGATGTCACGGTCAGATGCCAGGGACGAGGGGATCTAAGTAGTTAAAATCCAAATTTGCATGTGTCAGAAATCATGTGCCTTATTCTTTTGCAGTAAGAACCAAGACACCTTGTCTGAGTCCACGCTCCCCAGCTTGGAGATCCCAAACTTCAGCAATGCAAGAGGCAGCAGCCGTCCCAGACTGGCGAGGTGTTAGAGTGCACGTTGTGGGCCACTGCACAGTGGAAAGCATTGTGAAAAATTTCACCTCCCAGGTACATATCGGAACATACATATGAAGCCCTTTCCCGTACATCCCTCACTTCATCTTCATTTCCAAGAATAGCATTCAGCTTTTCAGAGAGGAAACGAGACTTAGAGAGTTAAGTGACTTGCACAAGAAGATGACACTAGTCAGTGACCAACCCGAGGTGGGACCCTGAACTCTGAACTCTCAGGAACTGCATTGTTCATTTAAATTAGAGAATGAAAATAAAAACCTTCAAGTCCACAAAAGACCGCCAGTTTATCATGGTCATCCCACCTTCATAGGAAAAGTCTGGTACATAATTTAAAACCAACATTTCTCAAACTCTACTCAATCAAATACTGGTCCCATGAGCTGCCCTGTGTGGAGTGTAGGGGAAGGAAGTGGGAGATGAGGGTTCATTGGGGAAGGTGAGAGGAACGCAGTTTCCAGAGTCAGCTACACTAGGGAAACACTGCATGTAGGATGTATCTCTTGGGGGCTCTTAATATGTAACAGCTTATTAAAGGCTCTGAGAAGTCCTGCAATAAAGAAAGGTGGTAAGTTATGTTTAACTCATCATTTCAAACATATTTGAAGTACACATCCCTCTTTGTCTGTTAAATCTGGTGATATCCCATAGAAACACCGTCATCTGCCGAGCACACTTTGGCAAACACTGTTCTAAGTCTCTCTCCCACATTCATATCACACAGATGTGAGGTCAATAAAATATTTTATAACCCAATCATGATATTTTGGAAATACATATACTTTTTGTGCTATGATTAACAGTTAATCATTTATCACAATGATAATAATTCCATTACTATGCACATGACTTAGAAAGATATAGGCCCTGAAACTTATACAGTAAAAACAAAATAATTTTTAAAAAGAAAGATACAGGCATTAAGCAGATAATAAGAATATTGAAATGCTTCCAAATTTTTAGAGACTTCAACAGTCCTCCCAACTGGAGGAAGATTTCTTCCTCACTCCATGTGAGAATATGATTATCATGAAACTCCTGGGTACTGAATTCTAACCACTTCTACTCAACTCCTGAAAGCTGCTCTGCCCCCTGCTAATTGAATAAACTGTACATTGTTCATCAAACTTGTATCTGGGTGTAGACATGAGTTCTGGTAAAAATAATGTTGCTTCTGCCTGCATGTGTAATAATAAGATAATTCATGAATATTCAGACCAAGAAAACAACCACAAAAAAAGAGTTCTCATCTTAGTTCTGACACAGACACAACTAATAAAATGTTGTCACTCATAAGAATCTTGTTGATCATATTTGCTACTAATTTTGAAGTGCCCGTGGATTAATATTATGACATGGGTTTGCTCAGTTAATCAGAAATGATGTCTAATTGTTTATTCCAAGGAAAATTCATAACTGGATGTCTGGGAGTCAGTTTACAACTAAGAATATCTTCACTTCCGTATTATTGGACGATGAAGAGACAGAATGGCCCAAAGTCTTTCTTTTGGACTAATGTGTTGCATAGAACAGCTTCAGTCTAAATAATAGATCTGAAAACTAAAGGATAAAAACAGGTATGGACAGCAATTGACAAATTAATTGATTGCGTTCCCCCTCCATGCCAAACGCAGATGCCGAAAATGAAGGTGTCTCCACTGATTAAGGCCACTAGTAAAAAGAATTTGGACTTTTATCCTTTTGTATGTTTAAAATTTATAAATTATAGGTTAATTTCAGCTATGAAGGTAGAGGTACTCAAGCCATTCAGAAACGATCTTTGAGAGCAGAGTGAACGCAGCGCGGCTTGTTTATTAATTCACTGTTTCCTCCTGAAATGGGCTTCAGCCAGCCCTGCTCTCTCTGCTCTTTCTGGGGGTGAAGTTTTGAGACAAAGAACATGGGAGAATCAGACATCTTGGGGCCAGATCCCCACCCACCGCCTTCTTGTCGTTTGGACTTCAGCGAGGTGACTTGTCCAAACCTCTTTGCTCGTGTGTTACAGTGAACATCGCGCTGGCCTCGTAGAATCGTCACAGAGATGAGGGAACGTGGTTTGTGGACATGGCTGCACAGTCCTCTCCCAGAGCAGGCTCCCGTGGGGCCTCCTTCCTCTTCAGGGCCCTTTCGATGCTTTTGTTCTATATGAACCCATGTTTATCTCCTAACTCTATTCCCAAGGTTTTTTCTCATTCCGTATGAATCAGTAAAGCTATTTTTCACTCTTGGAGTCAAGAAAGAACAGCATTTCTCTGATTGATTTCTCTAGAACACTAATGCCACCAGGGATTCTCACCAAATTCTCTGAGATCAAAGATACCCAGTGGACAATTGCGTTTAGAAACCACAGCAATCTCGGATATTCACAGAGCACACTGACGTACAAGTAAAGACTCTGAGAAGTCCTGTGGGAGGAAAATCCATTACACTTTTGGGGAGAATTTGCAAGAAAAACGTAGCATTTTAATTTGTATAACTGATCTGATCTCACAGCAAAACTTATTGTGCTCTATTAGTGAGAATTCAGTCTTGTCTTTTTTAAATTTTCAAGTCCCAGCTCAATAAACTAAGAGTTACATTGTTTCCTTTAAAACAGATTGAGATATAATGTACATACCACAAAATTCACCCTTTAAAGTGTACAATTCAGTGGTTTGCACTATATTCAGAGTTGTGCAAGCATCACCATATCTAAGTTTAGAATATTTTCATCACCCCATAAAGGAAACCTGTACCCATTAGCACTTATTTCTTACACCCCCTTCCTCCAGCCCCTGGGACCCACCAATCTGCATTCTGTCTCTATAGTTTCACTTATTCTGGACCTTTCATATAAACTGAATCATTCAACATGTATTCTTTTGTGACTACCTTCTTTGACTTAGCATAACATTTTCAAGCTTCATCCATGTTGTAGCATGTGTCAGTACTTCATTCCTTTTTACAGCTGAATAATATTCCACTGTATTGATACACAACATTTTGTTTACCCATTCATCAGTTGATGGACATTTGGGTTGTTTCCAACTTTTGGCTGTTATGAATCATACTGCTATGAACATTCACGTGCAATTTTTTGTGTGGATATATGTCTCATTTGTCTTGAGTGAGCCGCTGGGAGTGGAATTGCTGGGTCGAATGGTTGCTCTGTGTTTAACATTTTGAGGAAGTGCCAGAGCATTTCTTAAAGTGGCTGCACCAGCTCAGTCTCATTTGATTAAAAAAATTGGGAGTTAAATATTCAGTTAATGCAAACCCTGCCAGGGATGTTTAAACACTGCCTTTAAAGACCCAGTCTTTTGGGGTGCTCCTTGAGTCAAAGTTGTCTTCCCACGCAACTCTTCCCAGTCCCTCCCTGACTTAGGAGGAAGGGGTCTCAGCCTCTGTGGTGTTCTGTGGGAGCCCACTGGCCTCTGCTGAGCCATTGTCAGCCTGGCCTCTTTCTGACCAGTGGCCCTGAGGGAGGGTGGCTTTGACTGGCCTGTTGGGATTCACAGTGGCCCCCAAAGAGTTCAGGTCTAGGTGTTTGTCTCCAGTTGTGAAGTCCCTGCCCACTGTAGTCTCTTTGTCTCGACTCTGATTGTGGTCAGAGAAGATGTCAAAGTGTAGTCTGTGGACCTCCGGGGCCCCTGAGACACTTTCAGGGGTCCACAAGGTCAAAATTACCTTTATAATTATACTAAAACACTAGTATCATGTACAGTGCAGAGCCCACATGAGGTTAGATATTTCAAAAGATTCAGTGCAGAAGCAGATGAGAAAATCCAGTTGTGTTCTATTTAAGCCAGCCATTAAAGAGATTTGTTATGGGGCTGGCCTGGTGGCCTAGTGGTTAAGTTCACGTACTCCGCTTCAGCGGCCCGGGGTTCACAGGTTCAGATCCTGGGCATGGACCTACACACCACTCATCAAGTCATGCTGTGGCAGTGTCCCACATACAAAATAGAGGAAGATTGGCACAGATATTAGCTCAGGGACAATCTTCCTCACAAAAAAAAAAAAGAGATTTGTGAAAATGTAAAATACCACCCTTCCCACAACTGTATTTTCTCCAGGACACAGAGCCTGGCTGATGAAGGCTTCTCTTATTGGCCCACAGCCTTGTCCAAGCGATATTTGGGGACCTAGACATTGAGCCCCAAAGTTCCTGGTCTTCCTTACACCCATCTCCACATTTCCATGATGTCCCCCCATCCTGACCCCCCGGAGCTCCACATCAGAGAGAGGAAAACAAGGACAGGGCTTTGATTTCTTCTCGCGTTTCCTCTCATCTTTCCTGTCTCCTCAGGCCAGAGGGCTGGCTGTCTTCCCTTCTGGGGTCACAGAGACTTTCCACGCCTCATCTTCGCACTTTCTCTCTTCCTGGCCTATAGTCCTCTCAGGGACCCAGCCACCCAGACCCAGCACTCATGCTGGAGCCACAGGAAAACCAGTGACTGGGGGCAGAAATTGGTTTAATGGCCCCCAAATACCTTCACTGTGCACCTTCTTTTATCCAGTGTTCCCCAAATTAATGAACCCCCATTTCTTAAAAATAACCTCTTAATACCTCTTGGGGTTCTCGGTTTTACACAGAATGCTATAGGAAGTACTGCCATTAGGAATCAGACATGCTTTTTAGTGACTATAAACTTCAAACATTTCTGAAAGTTTCTCATAGGACCTGAAATGTTTGTTTATTTTCAAATTAAGTTAGTCACATTTACAGAAAAAAAAAATGCTCCATGGTCAACCCAAATGGAGCAAAAGAATTTCCAAGTCCAGGTTCTGCAGAGAAGCCCAAGTATCTCCATGCATTTCACACAGTATAAAATCCTGATTATGAGAAAATCATTGTCTGTGCTCTTAGGATTCACTTTAAGAATGGCTCACTGGGTTTCTTCCAGTTTTCCCATAGAGGTACTTCTTCTCACAACTAGTTGTCATGGGTTTTGTGGAAAAGTGGTCTTAAGTGACCCAGGCAGGACCCGAGAATTCCACAAGTGGAAGGTCCTGGAATTGGGGCCCGGGGCAGCTCCCAATATTTCTTTCTGCTCCATCATCTCCAACTTGTTTTGATTTTTATTAATGCCTGAATAATAGCCTCAAACAACCCGTTGCTTCAAACATCAAGCAAGTGAAGAAGTAAAGAAAGGAATAATCTGGAGCCAACGTTCCAGCGAGTCTTTCTAATCACCTTCCTCTCGGCCCAGAACACCCCCCAGTTCCACCTACAAATGCTTCCTGATGATCCTTTTGTAAGGTTGAAACATGATTTCATCAGACAGTACAGATGTGAGTATATTTTATCGCAATCTAATTATTCAAAAATTCTTACTCATCTGTGGATGATACACAGAGTAGCTCTCTAATTACCAAAGTTTTATGTTGAAGACAATTTGGAATTTTTAAAAAAGAGACAAACACTGATTTGGTAATTAAGATGCAATGATATATATTTCAACAATAATTAAATCCACCAATTCCGCCTTTTTATAACTAGAATAAAGACGGTAGCAGCATTAAGGAGTCCCCTCTTTCTCCTTTTGCCTCAATGCCTGGCTGTCTCAAGGCTGGAGGCCTATTAGCAGGTAGATTATTAAAATGCAAATGGGAGGCAACCCCAGTAGCTCGATCTTTGAAACAGAAGGATGGCTAAGCACACACTTTACTCCACTGAATACTCCAGTGGCCAGGCTGATCCAAGTTCCCTCATTATCAGTCAAGCTCTGGGCCTAAGAATGACCACTTCCAGCTTCTGAGAAGCTCCACTGCAAACTATTTGATGGTGCCTAGACCTACTTTACCATGTAGATGGATGCTGGGAAGGGAAAAAAGACTCTCACCAAAACAATTGATACATTGGCTTCGTCTAGTTAATAGCAGGTAATAGTGAGTTCTCTTCTCCACAGTTCAGTGTCTCTAATAACATCAAAGATGTAATGTCCCTCCCTCTGCGTGTAATTTGCTACCAGGGAGAGCCATCAGCCCCAGGAAGAATAAAGCCCTGTATTAACTATCTTCTCATTCATCAGTTCCTTTTAAGGAAATCATTTTCTTTAATTTTTCCACTTCTTGAAAATGTATCTACAAATTCTTTAACCAGAGAATAGTTAGGTATAGTTGTGGGGGTTTTTTTGTGGGGGGGGGGAGGTGGTCACACTTAATTTACTGTTTCTTTTTCTCTTTCTGAGAGGGAGTAAGACTGCTAAGTGAAACTTCGCTCCAGGGATTCTGTCATCCCAGCGGTCATCTCCCTCATGAGATTAATTTTCATTGATAGAATTTTTGTTTAGGGTCTTTCAGTCAATTATCAGTCAATATGCTTTCTTAGGAGACTGTGAAATTCAGGATAAAATGCACAGAACTTATTATCTGTGAGTTTGTAACTTCTGCTAAACCAATGACGTATGGTATGACTTGAGAAAGATTTCTTGGCACATTGTCAAATATATTTTTGAAAACTAAGAAATTCAGTCAGTGATCTATATGCTAAAACAACATTGGAACACTAAAGCCGTACTGATCCTAGCTCTCTGACAACTCACTGAGACTTTGGCTTACTATATACTAAAGGTATAAGAAACCCGAGAAATAATCCAATCTAGGGAGCTCTGTTTCCTAGAATTTTCTGTGACTCTGCCCTTCATTTTACACTGATACTTAAAATCCTATATGTTAGAACTCAGAGCTATTTTAGATGCATTACCTTTTCCTCAACTAATTTTATAACTCAATAAAAAAATTCTATTTTTATCTTTTTTCTGAAACATGACCTTAAATATATAAACATTGTTTAGCAAAGAGTTGCTTGTACCATGTAGCTTGAAGAACAGACTGTAACTGTAATCATCTCCTTTTTCAGTTTGACAATAAACACCATATCCGCGTTTCTTCACATTGTTGGTTCTCTTCTACGTGATTGTTGTTGTGAGGAATCATAGGAGGACACGAGGGGTCTCTGGAGATGGGAAAGGATAAATGTAGTGCCTGCCTACCTTTCGAAAGAAGGTAAAGGATAACATTAGCAATTTCAAAAAAAGATTCTTGAACATTCACCAGGCAATCAATTTGCAGCCATCTAGGAGAGTACTGCTAACTAAACAGCTATCAAATTATTTTGTAAAAAGGAAATTAGGCCAGAAAAAAATTAATATCCATCCGTGATGGAGCATCGGGCCACACAGATGAACGAAACAGATCATGTAGCCTGCAGTGGCCTCCTTCTACCTGATTTCTCCTTGAGACAGGACAGGCGTGTCATCAGCTAGGGCCTGCAGAGCTCTAATTGCCTCTTAGAGCCAGTGACATGGGACCTTCTAATAGGTAAACCATTTCATAATGAGTCCCTCCTGGTCCCTTAGTAAATAAGTCTTTTGGGAAGAAGGCCAAGAGACCTCAGCCCTTCTCCGAGTTTATTTCTAGAGTGATTACCATAGTGCTTCATTAAGGTCTCTGTGTATCAGATAGGTGTATGATTCATTAAAAATGTTTTCAGAGGCTTATATTCAATTGGGGGTGGGGCATATTAACTTTATTTTTTCTTCTAAAGATGAAAAATTCCTCCCTCCTACCACTGTAGGCTTCTTTTTTGTTTGTTTTTCAATGCATCCAGCCTCATTCAAAAAAACCCACCCAATCACATGGGCAGCCACGTTTCAGCTACCAGCAGCCAGGACAGAGCAAAGCTCTTCCACATTTCTCCTGCTCTGGAGATGTTTGGAGTTCATAAACTGACACAAACAAACAAATGAAAAAATAAAAGCCTTACCACCAAACACCCTAGGAATAAAACTTCAGCTCCATTGGAAATTGAATTTCTTCCATATTCAATCAATATTTAGTAAAGAGAGAAAAGGAGCTCATTATGAAGACTCACTTGCTTCTCCACAAGTCATCTATGTGAGATTCCAGAATTTCAGGGAGCGAAGTTCTTAATTGGAACATTATATATTCTCTTTGCAGCCAGCGAGCACATACCGCTTTGCGAAGACACTCCTCAGCCAGCCTTTCTCCTGGTCTGTGCAGGGATTTTCGTGAAGGGCAGGCCTGGGAGCACCCTGGGCAAGGAGGGAGAGCCAAGCTAACCCCGGCAGCAGCTGGGTCTATGGAGAGCTGAGCGATTATGCAGGCATATCCTTGGGTTTTATTCTCAGTTTGAGCATTGCTAACTGGTGTGTACCAGTCATGGGCTTACAGTGGGGGGGTTATTCTACATTATCTATATTCTCTCTTCCTTAGCAGCACTTAATGAGTTGAAGGGATTGGAAAGCAGTTCCCAGCCAAGCTGATATCCTATGAGTTATAAATGACATTTCATCCTCATATGCAGATTTCCTGCACCGGAGTGAATTATTTACAAGACAGAGCTTATGGGTTCCAACAATCAGCTGCATGAGATTTACCCCTACGCCCCAGTCTCCTCCACTCTCCTGCCGGGAGAATGTGAAGTTTCCCACTGCCCTTGAAGATCTGAAGACTTAACAGGAACAGCTCTTCCTGAGGCAGGAGTTCCCTCCTCTGGGATGGTGACTGACAAGGCAGTGAGGGACAGAAAGCAGAACAGTAAAGGAAGCCACCCCAAGATTGGCTTCTTCCTGCTCTCCCAAGAGGGGGTTATCTGCATGGAGATGCCAATGAGGAGCACTGAGAACTTAAATTCCGAGAGACCTTTCTGCCCTGTTAGAAGTGATTTTGTAACCTAGAGTTTTAGTTAATTAGTATAATAATTTCCTCCAGAATGTGTGAAAATCCAAATTTTCTCCTAACAAAAGCACTGTGTCCAGCAGCGTGCTCTATCTTCTGGGGAAGAGAGGAGTGTAACACATCCTTTCTGTCTCCCAGAATCTTTGGAAGTTGACAAGCCTCCCAACTTACAACAAGAATGACTGAAAAAAGTAAGAGTCTACAACCAGGCAAATCCACCAGCAGGACAAAAAAGATAGCTCAGAAACCAATTTAAGTATACTTGCATCTGCAAGCTGGGATAAAGGAGGCATTTCAAATTAGTGCAGAAAGGATTTTTTAGGTCCAAAGACCTAAATGTAAAAAGTAAAAACCAGAAGAGTCTTGGAAGAAAATATGGGAAAATATTTTTGTAATCTTGCAGTGACAGTAAACAAAATGAAATAATGGACAAATGACGTAATTGGCTACAAAATATTATAAACTTTTTTCCAGTGAAAACCAGACTAAACAAAATTGAAAAACAAGTGACAGACTGGAGAGGGCAAACATTTAAAACTAAGTACTACTATCCCATATTCAAGTAAATCCAACAGCTCAAAAGAAAATTAGAACAATTCCGTCAAAGGGATAAATACTATGTACAGGGGAGAAGTACAAATGGTAAATGAACCTGTGAAAAGGTGCTCAACCACACTATTGATTACAAGATTATGGAAGTAAACAACGATAAAATACCTTTTTTCCAAATCAGATTTTAAAATGTAATCTACCACTGGCACCTCTTGCTGTTGAGGATGTGATGAAGTAGGGATCTTCATAATTTCTGGCAGGAACAACCAACTGGTACAAATTGGGGGGGGGGGGGAGCAATGCAGCATTATCTAATAAAATATGACATTTGCATACGCTTTGACCATAGAATCTTACTTTTATGAATCTATCAAAAAATAAAATGTGATCAAGATACATGTTCAGAGATGCTGATTGAGTACTGTTTGTAACAGGAAAAATGGCCTACAGCCTACATCTCTGTCAATAAGAGAATGGTCTAATAAATTATGATAGATTCATAAAATGGAATGTCATACTCCCATTAAAATCTAGAAGCAACCAGATTTCCATCAATAGGGGAATGGTTAAGTAAATTGTAGTGTCACCACCAAATTGAATATTACGTAGCTCTTAAAAAAAATGGGATAGAGCTACAGAGAGAGAGAGAAAAAATGTCTGTGCCATAGCGAGTGAATAAAGCAAATTGTAGACAAAGAATAGATTTTGTAGATGGACAAATAGATGGTAGATAGATACTGATAGATAGATGAATGATTTGATAGATTGATTTCTAGATAGATAAAATGATCTTATTTAGTTTTTAAATTCAGTTTGTGTGTGTCTTGGCCAGTTCAGGCTGCCATATCAAATTACCACAGCACGGGTGGCTTAAACAACAAATGTGTATTTCTCACAGTTCTGGAGGCTGGGAAATTTAAGATCAAGGCATTGGCAGATGTATCTAGTCGAGGACCCGCTTCCTGGTTTGCAGACGGCTGCCTTCTCGCTGTGTCCTCACAGGAAGAAGAGCAGAGAGATAGATCACGCGTCTCCTCCTTTACAGGGGCGTTAATCCCACCCTAATGAGCTAATCTTACCCTAATCACCTCCCAAAGTCCCTACTTCCAAATACCATCACGTTGGGGATTAAGATTTCAACATAGGGATTTGGGGGGACACATTCAGGCTGTAACAATGTGTGTGTGTTAGTGTAAGGAAAAGAACATCAGAAAATACTCATATCACAATGTCAATGGTGATGATCTCTGGAAGTGGGTTTGGGGGTAGAGGGAAGGACTTTCACTGCGTGTGTGTGTGTGTGTATGTATGCATGTGTATGTGTGAAAGACAGTGAGTTCACACACTCAAGAACACAAGAAGCCTAACTGACTTCATCTTCTCAAGTGCTCATCCTGCCTGGTGCGGGAAGTCAGTTCAGGGTGCACGTCTTTCCCCAGGACTGCTTGATTGTAAGTAGAGCTGGAGTGTCGAGTGGGGAAGAGCCCATCTGGCAGTCCATTCTGACATCAGCAGAGTAGATATGCCCCCATGACACAGCTGGGGATCAGGGCCCCTTCAGTCCCACTGAGGCTCACCTAGTTCTTACCCATATCAGCACAGAGGACACAGAAAATGGTCATGCTCTCCTGACCACGTGTGGTCACGGGAAGCTAAGGACCTGGCCCTTTGGTCCCTGCATCTGCTCTCTCTTTGGGCTTCTGATGCTTCCTTGAGCCTTATCTAGGAAAGGAGACTTTCCTTTGAGATTTCCCAAACATTTCTGGGTTCGTTGGTTACCTCCCTACTAGGGTGTGCTGATGCAAGAGAAAGAAGAGCAGAGCACAGCGTCCCCTTTGCCGGGGAGCCACCATGTCCATGCACTCCTCTTTCCCTGGTCAGCTCCTCTGATTCTGAAAGCTCCAGGGAATCTTTATCTTTTCAAGAGTGGGTGCATGGCTCTTACTCATCAGCCATTCTAACAAATGCATTTTTATAACCTGAGCAATGTGTTCTCCTCTGAATTCTAGACTTTTGGAATGCAAAAGCCAAGATTAACTTTTTTCTCCTCTTTTATCTACTAGTGTCACCTCATCCCTAAACCATGAATGCAAAATGCCAAGGCTAATTATATGGGAGAGATCACTGAGTCCAAAAACTAATGTTGGGTATGGAAGTTGGGTTGATTTTAAAATATCAGGGCACCATATTTATAGATGCTTAACGCCCATTGACTCCTCATCTTCCTATTCTAGCTCCCTTCAAAAGCAGAAACAGAATGACAATAAGAAATGTGCACCAGTCTCAGTGAGCACTGAAGGCTTTACAGATGAGGTAGATGAGTTGGAGGTTTTCCACTCCTACCACGTAGAAGGCAGCCTCATAAGTTCTCATCACCCATGTCTGTTCTCCAAAAAGCCTCCCAGCTTTGGTGTAACCTGGGGCTTTCTTCTCATTGACCCCCCACCCCAGGGGTCCCCTTTCTTCTTCCTTCCTCCCCTTATATGTGAAGTGGCTTCCTCTCCAGTGGGCACCAGGACACCAGCAGGCATGTCAAACACCTTTTCAGCCAAGCCCAGTCAGAACAGGGATCATGTTTCATTCCCTCTGGCAGTCCCAGCCCCTAGCACAAGCTTAGCACACAGTACGTGCTCAATAGAAGTTTGTTCAAGAAATGGAAAAATCACTCTTAATATAAGTGAAAATACTTTTTGAGACCAAGGTGCATTCTTTACCTTTCCTTAGTGATAGAAAATTTTCGTCCTTTGGTAATAAATTTTATTTCTATAATCAATACTAACTTGGAACCCATAGAGGAATAAATATGGATGGCCATGCTAGATCATCTTGAGCGTGTGTGTGTGTATGTGTGCGCGCGTGTGTGCGTGTGTGTGTGTGTGAGATAGAGAGAGAAAGAGAGAGACTCAGAGGTTGTCACCCTGAGCAGGTTTAAACCGTGAGTCTGATTCTTTGCAAAATAAGATTTTGTTTGTTTCCTAAAGGAAATACTTTGAAAAGTGCGGCATTGGTTTGCATGTCTATGTGTCGAGTTTATTACATATATTTGGAGTGCAAGTTCCTCATCCCTGTTCTAGACAATGGAGATAACGTGTTCAAGTAGACAAGTGTCTGAGGATGGGACTAGGGGAAGGAGAACATCCTAAATCAAGGACGGATTAGGACTTTGCTGGGGTGGAGGGGTGAAGTGGGGAGGCAGGGGTGCTGAGAAATGAATTTGGAGGGGTAAGTAGATCATACAAGACCGTAAATGGCCTTATGTGTCCTGCTTCATCCTGAGAGCCCTGGGGAGGCATTAAACAGTTTTACATACACGAGTGACATTGGATCCCTGCTCTAGAAAGAGCAACTTGGGGGACTATTGGAGGGGCAAGATAAGAGGCAGGCTGACAGTTAAGTGTCTCCTCAAAGATACAGGTTAGAGACTGTGAGTTCAAGTAGAGCAGTGTCAGAGGAGAATGAAAGCAGAGGCAAGGGGACATTCTAGGTGGAAAGAACAGCACTGACCCTGGAGAAAAAAAGGACAAAGAAAAATTGATTCCTGACCAGAGAGCGCTATCACTGGGAATCTGTCCGGTATGTCGGGTGAAGACTTTTCCCCGAGCAGAGGCTCTGTATGTCTGTGATTAGTGCTCCTGAGACCTGGCCCTCGGAGTGTGGCCTTTGGGCTCCACATGCAACACCATGTCACTGTCGCTAGGGGACCAGCTTTCACATGGTTTGTGGCCCACAGGGGCCAAGACATTTTGTTGCTCTTTGATGTTAGAGCAACATGGGTCACTGTACATCCAGGTGCCCAGAGACGCTTCCAAACCCTGGTATCTTCTCAGATGACGGCCACAACACGGAAATTGTCACCCAATTCCCAGCAGTGTCTAATGTCACACCAGCACTCTTTCCATAAACCAGGAAGATCCTGCCAGAAAAAGCAGCAGGCAGCAAAATATTCTTAGTATGTGGTTTGGGGATTCCCTTTCCTTCAAAACCCAATTAAAGGCTGGCAAATAGAAATCTTGCTCAATTTAGATTTTACATGGCAATTTGCTATTTTATTTAAGGGATTGCTTTCAATTCACCAGTGTTTTTTCTTTCTTCCTTCCTTCCTTTTTTTCAACAAAGTTGAATGCACTCAACTATTGTAGAGACTTGGAATAAGGAGACTGGGAATCCTTCTAAATATTGTTTGTTTTCAGATGTACTTGCCCTCTCTTGGGGGACTGGAGGCCAGAGGTCAGAGCAGTGTTGAACCTGGAACGTCAGGAGACCTTGGGTCTGGGGGCATTTGGAAACTTGAATGCTCTGGTGTCACCCAAGTTCTACATCAAGAACTAGTCACTCAGCCCACAGAAGCAGAACAAGTGTAATGATTCGATTTCTTATAGCCACTGTCACCTTCATCTATATATTTGCTGGTGATTTATTAATATCTGTTCCACCTGTCTCAGTCTGCAGGAGACCTTGTGTTGTTGAATTCCTTCTACAGACTGGAGAGAAGTGAAAGGAGCAGATGGGATTATGACTTATTTTCCAATGTTGAATTCATAAAAAGATCTTTTGTCAGACATTGCACAGCAGTTTGTGGGATGAAATTAATCCTATGAATGAAATTGCTAACCTCACCTAAAATAGGTGCTTTATTTAAAGAAGGATTGATGAGGCTTGCTAAATATTATTGTTACTGTTGATAAAAGCTTTTCATAATCTCAGGCTGCAAATATGGGATAAATGGGCAGTTCTGGATGTTGCTCCAACATGCCAGACCTAGCTCACCATGTCACCCATGACATCAATGGGGCAAAGCCACTCACCAGGCTGTCTCCAGGCCTTGGGACCCTCTACCTCAAGCTTGGAGTGGGAGAAATGTTTGTTTTCAGTGTATGTGAATCTATACTTTGGACACTTCTCACAGTGTCATCTCCCAAGACTCATCTTTGTGACTTAAGCAGCAAGATGTTTAGCTGTATAACAAAAATCACTCTGGAGGCTGAAAGACCACACCCCTGGGTTCTTTGTCCAGTGGAATCCCAAGTTCTGGTTGTAAGGGGGACTTGGGCTGATCTATTATTTTGGTGCTAATTCTTTGTGACAAGGGTCATAAACATAGTGTTTCATGGTTCACGTACACTCAACCTCGACCTGCAGTCCTTTATACAGGGCTGTTAAGGGCTGTAAGAAGTCCATCCATTGTACATCACTGTTTTTGTGGCATTTGGTTTTGGGGTCTGGCCTTGTCAGAGAATGATTCCAAGACCCCTAGCTCTCCTGAACTCAAAATTCCTGACATCATCAAACCATGCTAACTCCTGTGAGCAAAATCCTCAACCTCAAAACACAGAAAACTCTGGTAAGAAGTTTAAATTCAAAAACATGTTCATTGGAAAAAAAATCATTAAATTTTATTCTAACATTTTGATTATATCCATCAAAAAAAGAAAATATCTTTTTCCCCCTCTCATCTCATCTAACTCTCTAAGTTTGAAGTCATCTAGGAATAGAGTAGAATTACAATAAATAACACCATATTTCTCTCCCTCGGAACTTCATATTATGGATTTCCCTTTCCCAAGATAAAAGGTACTTACAGAGAAATCAGATTGTACAGAGATCAGCAAATTGTTGCTCTCTTTTTAAAAAAATCTCCACGGAGAGAGAGAGGAGTCTGTAACTTTTGCAATAAGAACGTCTGCTTTGCTCTTGAGTCTCCCCGTTTCTGCTCAGGAATATTCAGAAGGAGAGGTGCAGATGCCCCCCAGCCCTGCAAAATCTGCCCTGCGAGTGGAAACAGACCCGACGGTGCAAAGAGCTTCTTCATTAGGACATCAAGCCCGCAGTCATATTTTCAATCGCGACTGTAACTTTTTTCCTCGCCAGCGCTCACTTATTTGGGGACCACCTAAGGCTCCGTGTGGTACACAGCACACAGTTTGAGACATTTCTGTGATGTTCTGTACATCATATAGTTGCTAACAACCTGTCAAAGTCATCCTGACACCAAACTGAGAAGCTGATGGTTTGGGTAACATATTAGAGGATATGAAAAAAAAAGATAGTCCTCATTACTGTAATAAAACCAGCAGAGACACACTGAGAGTCAATTACTGATTTGTGACCTAATGAACTCACTCCCAGTCAAGTAGAGAGCTGCACCGAGCCTCTTCCATTATCAGATGATTTAGGATGGAGCGCTGCCCGAAGACGGCAACAAGGCGAGGCAGATCCGTTTTCTTAAATCGTGGCTGACTTAATTACCTTGTTCCCGAGTGCAGGGATCAAATTGAGCAACTTAAGGTGCTAAAGCTCTGCACCAGCTGGAAATGAGAGGGAAATAATTAACACCAACAAGAGCTATGTCTAAGGTTGTGACACGTCCTGACAGAAGCAAGGAGACTCAAAGTTAAGGCGAGCGCGAAGTCCTTGCCTGGCCCCTCTGGCCGCCGCGGTGGCTGGTCCCAGTTGGCTGTGGCAGCCGCGCATTGAAGGGTCCGGTCAGGCGAGCCAGGGATTCAGAACTCACAGCACAGCCGGCGACCGAAGGGTCGATCCGCCTGAGGACGTGTGCAGATGGCAGGGCTCCCTGGTCCAAAGTGGAGGGAAGATGGAGGGTGTGACACTCATCCCACAGCCCACATTTGCGTGTCTCAGAGAAGGAGATTAACATGAAGGTTCTAATTAAAAACAAACACACACACACAAAGTTCTTGTCACTGAGGAAACAGTTTGGTTTTGCCTTTCATTTCCTAGAGTCATGTCCAGACGCTGCTCTCCTGCATAGAGAACCCAGACACAACTATCCACAACCACAGAGGTGGGCCATCAGCTTATGGAAAGGCACTCATTACCGTTTTTTGAATTAAATTCTTGGCAGCCATTTTTCATCTCATTTGTAACTGTAGTGTCCTCACACATGGAGAGGTGACAAGAACAGCAAACCAAAACATGCCAGGCTCCTTTGTTGCCAAACTAGAAGATGAGATCCTGGATACATTGGCCCCCAGTGCCCAGGAGCAGCAGCACCAATGGTGAGAATCCAGGCTTCAGGTTCAAATTCCTGGCCCCTCCCATGCAGTCTCTAGCCCCCTAGGCTGAGTCTCTTCCTGAGCTAGCCCCCTAGCTCTCTTCGTCACCTGCTCTACTCCACAGGGACCTTGGAGTAGGGAGACTGACTCTGTTGACACAACTCTGGGAGCCAGCTGGTGTGCTACTCACAGCAGGATGAGTGCAATTAATCTCTCTGCATCACCGATGAATCAGCCCCATCAGCACCACATGTGGCATCATCAGACTACGATGACACTCGTGAAGGGGTTTATAAATGATGACTCATCACTAGAAGGCCGGCACACAAATGAGTCACAGCTGGAAGAGAGTTTGCACAAGTAGGCATTTGAGAAAAGGGTAGTGTGGGTTGTGTCTGCGAGTCTGGGGAGCAAGGAAGCCCCCCACTGCAGCCACATGCGGTGAGTCAGGTTCAGGGACACTCAGCTCCCCACCCAACCTCAGACAAGTCGCTGAAAGCATTGCTTCTCAAACTTTTTTTTTTTTTAATTTTCTAGGAGCTCCATTTTACTTTTTTTATTGTGATAACATTGGTTTATAACATTGTATAAATTTCAGGTGTACATCATTATACTTCTATTTCTGTATAGATTACATCATGTTCACCACCCAGATACTAATTACAATCCATCACCACACACATGTGCCTAATCATCTCTCTGCCCTCCTCCCTCCCCCCTTCCCCTCTGGTAACCACCAATCCAGTCTCTGTCTCTGTGTGTTTGTTATTTTTATCTTCTACTTATGAGCGAGATCATACAGTTTTTAATCTTCTCCCTGACTTATTTCACAAGAGGTGGTGAGGAGCATAATACCCTCAATGTCCATCCATGTTGTCACAAATGGCTGGATTTCATCGTTTCTTATGGCTGAGTAGTATTCCATTATGTATACATACCACATCTTCTTTATCCATTCGTCCCTTGATGGGCACTTAGGTTGCTTCCAAGTCTTGGCTATTGTGAACAATGTTGCAATGAACACAGAGGTGCCTGTATCTTCACATATTGGTGTTTTCATGTACTTGGGATAAATACCCAGCAGTGGAATAGCTGGATCATATGGTATTTCTATTCTTAATTTTTTGAGGAATCTCCATACTGTTTTCCATAGTGGCTGCACCAGTCTGCACTCCTACCAGCAATGTATGAGAGTTCCCTTCTCTCCACGTCTTCTCCAACACTTCTTGTTTCCTGGCTTATTAATTATAGCCATTCTAATGGGCATGAGGTGATATCTCATTGTAGTTTTGATTTGCATTTCCCTGATAGTTAATGATGTTGAGCATCTTTTCATGTGCCTGTTGGCCATCTGTATATCTTCTTTGGAGAAATGTCTGTTCAGGTCTTTTGCTCATTTTTTAATTGGGTTGTTAGTTTTTGTTGTTGTTATTGAGCTGTATGAGTTCTTTACGTATTTTGGAGATTAACCCCTTATCAGATATATGGTTTACAAATATCTTCTCCCAATTGTTAGGTTGTCTTTTCATTTTGTTGATGGTTTCCTTTGCTGTGCAGAAGATTTTTAGTTTGATGTAGTCCCATTTGTTTATTTTTTCTATTGTTTCCCTTGCCCAGTCAGACATGGTACTCGAAAATATGTTGCTAAGACCGATGTCAAGGAGCATACTGCCTATGTTTTCTTCTAGAATGTTCATGGTTTTGGGTCTTACATTCAAGTCTTTAATCTGTTTTGAGTTAACTTTTGTGTATGGTGTAAGATAATGGTCTACTTTCATTCTTTTGCATGTGGCTGTCCAATTTTCCCAAAGAGACTTTCCTTTCTCCATTGTATGTTCTTGGCTCCTTTGTCGAAAATTAGTTGTCCATAGATGTGTGGGTTTATTTCTGGGCTCTCAAGTCCATTCCATTGATCTGTGTGTCTGTTTTTGTGCCAGTACCATGCTGTTTTGGTTACTATGGCTTTGTCGTATATTTTGAAATCAGGGAGTGTGATTCCTCCAGCTTTGCTCTTTTTTCTCAGTAGTTCTTTAGCTATTTGGGTCTTTTGTTGTTCCATATAAACTTTAGGATTCTCTGTTCTATTTGTGTGAAAAGTGTTGTTGGGACTTTGATAGGGATTGCAGTGAATCTATAGATTGCTTTAGGAAGTATGGACATTTTCACTATGTTAACTCTTCCAATCCAAGAGTGCAGAATATATGTCCATTTCTTTGTGCTTCTCAAACTTGACTGTGCATAGGAATCACCTAGTTAAAGACAGATTCTGATCCATAGGTCTGGGCGGGGAAGAGATTGTGTACATCTAACAAGTCCCAGGCGATGCTCCTGACTGCCAGTCTGGACCATCTTTGGAACAGCAAGACCTTAAAGCTCCTGTTCCCTCCCCCCAGGTCCTGGTCAGTAGAGTAGATGTACTAACTAAACCCGATGAACACAACCACAATAAGTTTTAAGAGCGATGCACCCCCACAAACGAGGTGGACGGAGTGAAAGTTCTCCAGGAAGGATCTGGAGTGCCAGGCCCCTCAGCCGGCCCAGTCTTCAGGGCCCACTTTTGGGAACACGGCCTCCGGGTCTTCACATAGGGATACCAATAGGTGGTGAGGAACAGGGCAGAATTTCCCAGGAGGTGAAGGTAGAATCTGGTTGTGTCCAGGCAAGCACAGTACAGCCAAAGCAAACCCATCCAGGCCCACGTACCCTCTCCCAACTGTTCAGCTCCCCCCACATTGGTTGAGCATGACACAGGAGCAAGGAACAGTCATGGAGGGTAATTTTAAAATCAAGAAATCAAGTGCAAACCAGGAGGCAATAGCTTGTCCGAACACCTTGCATGGTAAACTGATGGAGGTGTCCAGTCGGCTCCTTCCCGAACTACCAAGAATTACAGGACACCCAGAAATGAGGTGAAGAAGGAAGGGCGATTTGGCACAGGCAGCCACCTTCACTAACCAGCATCTTTGCTGAATGAGAGCCAGATGCCTGGCCCGGTTGCCGCGGCCACCAGGGACACTAGGCTGAGCCATCATTCGATGCTGCTCTGCGGCGTGCAGCCCTGCCCTCCTGAAGGCTGGGTGATTCATTGGATTTAATATTGTCCCAAGTCTCACTCCTGGGAATGCTGCAGGAACGTTTTTCAAAGAAAAAAAAGCACAGTCATTAAAAACAGTCTGTAGGCTCCATCCTATAAAAGACGTCCTTTATTAACCACAGCGATGGCAGCCAAAGAGTTCAATTGCTGTACAGTCAGAGGTACTCCATGAAGGGCCACATTTTAATTGTTTTACCTTTACTCCCTCCTTGTATTGAGACTGTACCAGCATTAAGGTTAAAATCCTTGATGTGAAAGCCCAGAATGGAAGACATGTCACCTTCCCTCTCGCTAATGCAGGCCTGTAAATAGTCCTCCCCTTGGCAGCTCTCCATTCCCTCCACTCCAAGGCTGGTTTATAGGAGGGAAGGGACACTCCAGGACTATGTCCTCATCTCCTCCAAAGGCTGTATAACAGCGCAGGCAGACGTTTCCTGGTGCTTAAAATCTCTCCAGTTTTCCTCCTCCTTCTGTGCATTTTTAACTCTGGAATGACTGCCATGGATGTGTGTGCTGTCCCCCATCTTGACATGAAAAGAAGTTCTTTTCCATCTCACTTGGGCTCTTCCCACTGTCTTCTGCATCCCAGGAGATGGCTGTCTCCTCCAGAATCCTGTGCTCTCTCCCACTCACGACCTGACGCAGATGCCCCAGGCTCCCCTCCCACCGGGTGGAAGCTGTTGTGATCAGAAATGACAGAACATGTATATTGTTCCCTCCCTCCAGATCACACCTAAGCTTTGACGAGTATTTGCAGCTTCCACCTCCTTTAAGTTTAAACAGGATGCAAATCTTTCCAGAAAACGAACGGCTCCTTGACCCAAGAGGCAGGCCAACTTCCGGAACGCTTAGGCCCCACAGTAACTTCGAGACAGGGCACTTCAGGAGGCAGCTACAGGCATGGAGTCAGGGACCCTCACAGGCACGCAGAGCCCGACAGAGTCACCATGCACATGCTGGGCGGGTGGCTCTGCCCCGTGTCGAGTGCAGGTGTAATGTTTACAGAAAACAGAAATGTGTGATTTAGGGAGCTCCCTCCCCCTGCACGCAGAGAAGACTCAGTGATGGTGGACCTGTAACTCATGGACCTGCTCCCTCAGGAGTCCCTTTAGCTCCTCTAGTCCCCTGCTATGTCCAGCCACCTCCCCTGCCCATCGGACTCTGCCCCCAGGGCCATCCAACCAGCCTGCCTCACAGAGGCTTTTCTCCCCGAGCCTGTGTGGGGCGTCCTGGCTGTGACAGCTTCACCGTCCCAGTACCGCCTTTAAAGAAACGTACCGGAAGGGAAGCCTTGGTTTAAGGTGTGTCTACTTCCCCCAAACAAATGTCACTTTCAAAAATCACATTTACTGTTTTTCTTCTATTTGCCAAGGTGGTACGTGTAAATTGTAGAATGTTTGTACCACAGTAAAAAGCACAAGAAAACCAAAATCCCCTTGTGATCCCACGCCCAGAGATAAATATGGATGCCATTTTGTGGGATGACTTTCCCGTCTTCCCAAATCCCATTTCAATAATCGAACAAGACCTGATATGAGATCTCTTGCAAGTTGTCAGACGTGGGCTTTAGAAGACACTTTGGAACATTCTGCCTTTTCTGCTGTCTTTCTGAATATCCTGCTTTTATCTCTTGGGCTCCTCCACCCACTCCTCAAGTATTGACGTTTTACCATGAAATAAAAGGATGCTCTTCTGGTCTTTTGTGCTGGGTCTACATTCTTTCCCTGAGCCAGCGCATTCACTCCTTCAGCTGCGATGACTATTTCTAGATGCTCATAACTTCCAACTGTGTATCTCTGGTTCCGACTCTCCTGTCCAGTTGCCTCCTGAGTATCCGTGCTGCACGTGCACTGGCATGAACCAGCTTCTGACTGCTTTTCAGCCTCCTGTTCCTCCTCATCTCCACTAAAGTTGTCATCCTGTTTCCAAGCTGGAGATCCCCCTTGATTCCATGCTGTCCTTTCTTTGTGTACATTTGGTCACAAGTCACTTCCACTCTACCTCAGCATCTCTTGCAAACCTCACCATTTCTCCTTCATCCCCACTACCACAGCCTTCGATCAAAATCTTCACCAATTTCTTCTTTTTACTACATTTTTCTAACTACAAACATAATTTATTTTCAACAGAAAAAAAATTCAACACAAATAAAATTCAAAGGTGAGAACAAAAATTCTTTGTAATCTTCACATCCAGAATTAACTACTATTAATATGTGGATGAATGTTAGAAATTCCTTTCAAATGAGCCTACTGTTTATTAGCTATGTTGTTGCCACAATGCTTTCCCAGGTCACTTTATATTTCCCTACATCCATTTTACTTGCTACATAATATTCCATTTTATAATCAGTGCATTATTCAGTTAAGCAACCCCTCAGCATTGGATATGTATCAGTCAGGATCAAAATAGAAAAACAAAACCACTCTAAATATTTAAAACAGAGGAAATTTAATGCAAGGAATTGGTTACAAAGGTGAGTTAAAAGCTGGAAGACAAATAGGGGAAAGTGAAGCAATTCAGAGGCAGCAACAGCAGGAAGCCACCAGCGCCCCCTACATATGGGTGGGCTTAGTTCTACCATTTCCTCTGTATTTTTTTTATTCCTACTGTCTGTCTCTTTGGGGCCTTCTGTTCATCCTTTCCTGTCTTGTGTTGGGTTAATAAAACATTTTTAGTTTGGCATTTTAATTCTTGTACAATCATGTATCACTTAAAGATGGGGACACATTCTGAGAAAAGCATCATTAGGCGATTTCATCTTTGTGGGAACCTCATAGAGTGTGCTTGTACAAACCTGGATGGTATAGCCTACTACACACCTAGGATATGTAGTACTAATCTTGTGAGACCACTGTCGTATATTCCACCTGACATTGACCAAAACATCGTTATGCGGTAGGTGACTATATAGGCATTTTAGCTGTACCTCTTGCATAATTTTTTATGGGTTGCTCTAGGGGTTACATAGGCACCTTTAACTTACCATGATCTAATTAGAGGAAATATGCTACTACACATAAAATATTGGAAGCTTATGGCAAAATAATCACATTAATGTCCTATCCCATCCTTTGTGCTATTGTTGCCACAAATAACCATCTATGTAGTTATAAATCCTACAATATGATGATATAATTTTTGCTTTAAACATCATATATCTTACAGAAATTAAGAAAAGAAATATGTATACAGCATGTATGTATGTGTACATATGTGTGTGTATATAGGTAGGTATATATACACATATACACATACTGCACATGTGTTTTTACTCTCATTTATCATTTCTGGCACTCTTTCTTCATTCCTGAAAATCCAGTTTTTGTCTGGTATCATTTCCTTCAGCCTGAAGAACAACCTTCCTTGGAGTGCAGATCTGCTGGAAACAAATTCTCTCTGTTTTCAGATATCTGAAATGTCTTTATTTCATCTTCATTTTGAGGGATAGTTTTGCTAGCTATAGAATTCTGGTTACCAGTTTTTTCCTTCTTAAATAAGTTTTTCTGCTGTCTTCTGGCCTTGTTGCCCTTCATCAGCAGTTAGTTGCCATTTGGATCCTTGTTCTCCAGTGTGTAATACCCCATTTTCTCTGCTGCTTTCAACATTTCCCCTTTCCCTTTATGTTTGAGAAGTTTGGCTTTGATATGGCAAGGTGTAGTTTTCTTTGATTTTACCCTGCTTGAGGTCCACTGAGTTTCTTAGATTTGTAAATTGATGTTTTACGCAAAATTAGTGACAAAAGGAATCCCATGACAAATACTTTAGGCTCCATCCTGTATCCGTGGCATTGCCTCCAACCATCCCATCTCATGTCTCCTGCTCCATTCTCCAGGTACCATGCACGATTTCATCACTCTACTTCTGCTGCGATTTCTACTAGAAAAGGCCTCTCTCCCAACCTGTTATCAACTTACCAATATCTTACTCTCTCACTAAAGTGCAGTTCAAATGTCTCCTTGTCTGTGATGCTTTCCCACAAATCCCTGGCAACATGCTAGCTCTTTCTCTCCTCCCTCAACACTCTGATTTTTCTCTTTATTACAGCACATGAAACACATCTTTGTGACTACATTTTTGCATATCTTCTCCCATTTGGCTTTTGTCAATGACATGAATCCTCATTCTCTCTGCAGCTCTTGTATCTAGCACAATGACAAGTGCATCATATGTTTTCAGTAAATGTTTACAGGCTAATAGGATGAATAAATGAATGGATTGAATTTATGTAAGACTAAGAGGTAGTGTTTCTAGGGCCCTTTGAAAGGAGAAATGAAATGACCTTTATTCTCAAAGTTTAACTCAATGATGAGTAACAGTGTTTAGATTTTGATTGAAGACATATAGGTTCCTAGAAATCTTCAGGGAAAAGCTCTCAGGTAACTCTTGGTTTCTGAATAGAGGCCAAGAATGAGTTTTAAATCTGTGATAAGTGTAGAAAAGTGGGAGCAATCTTTCCTTATTATATATTACCTCCCCAGTCATTATGAAATCATTTCGTATTCATTGTGATAACACCAATCATTAATATACTCATTTGGCATTCATATGACTCTCTTATGCACTTCGATAGAAATTCTGTTGTAATTAACCATTAGTTAATGTTAATAGTAATGGATGTTTAAAATAATGTGCTACCAAATAGGGTCATTGACAGCAGAGGGATCAACGTATTCAGGCATAAGAGACCGGGAGCAATGCCTCCCTTTGGGAAAAGTTCCCAAGATGGTAGAATGGAACATGAGACACTGTGTAAACTAGACGGGGCTGTTAGCCCAGGATGGGAGCTGAGTCTTGGCCATCTCTCTTTGAGAAAACTTGATTTGAATTTGAGAAGAAAACTGTGACAACCTGGCATTTGATTCAGCATTTTTCTTTCAGTTTATATGCAGATTCACCATGTCCTACATTCTCCATCTCTTATTTGCCTAACTTAGAAGCTATATTTTTCTGTTAGAGAGAAAATTTGATTTTTCTAAAGGATTGTTCTGGAAAAGAGATTTGGGGGCATCGTCAAGACAAAATGTATGTTCATCCTCAGATCAAAGAAGTGATGGTCCTATTAAAAACGGTAGCTTGTTAAAGGTGAGTTGATGAGCTGGACCTTCAAATAGGGTCATTTTGAAATGCAAAATAAGGAGCACAGTCAGAACCTGCTGGATTTATTAGGCGTGGATGCACCGTTGTGAAGTGCTGATAAGGTGGAGCTTGTTTCCTCCAGAACATGCGTGGCTTCCTGTTCGAAGGTGGCCCTTGATCACCATTATTGGTACCGGCACTGCGGGATTTGGCATAACAGACATCAGGTTTCTATCATCCACCTCATCTCCCTCGTGCCTCAGGTCCTTGAACGTGACATCCCCTTTCATGAACAGAGACCCCAGAAGAAGAGAAGAAGCCCAGCACAAATTCTAGAATCACAGGGCTACCTGAGGTGTGGGGCTCCCTGGGAGCTCCAGCCCCAGAGGCCTTGGCGGTGTTCCAGAGCATCTTGAGTCTTGCACCCCACCAGCCTCCTCTGGCCTGTACTCCGGGAAGAAGTTAGGCATATATTTCCCGTGTTGCCTGAGAGGCCAGGAGGGCCACCCATCAGTAAACCACCACCACCCCTATCTACGTGAGGAGGTCTTGAAAGTCTACGAGTAATGTCTTGTAAGGCAATGGGATTAGCTCATTAAATAAGTAATTCACCTTCTACTCTGTAGTCAGATGGACCCCACCACACACTATTGGGCAACCCACTGATCTCTGGGCCTGAGAAAAAGTTGTTTGGTGGGGGAGATGAAGAAACATTTGATCACTAAAAGGGGAAGGAAGAAAATATCCCCCAAAGGGGCCAGAGCTAGAGGAGCCCAAAGTGGTGGGCCAGGAGGCAGACCGCGGACCTGCTCAAACACAGCTCCACTGGCTCGGGCTCCATCACTGCTCCCTTCCGGGGGGACAGCTGTGGGGGTGGCAGGTGCCAGAGTGGTCCTACGTGGAGGAATTACTGCCAAAGGAGGGACACCGTGGGCATGGCACTCAGGGCTCCAGGCAGGGGGCACAGACACAGCTCCGTATTTCCAGAGTGATGAGTATGGCTTGGGTCTGACAAGGGGGTGACAGAACTGAGCTGGAAGAATCTGGGCTGTCAGTGCCCAGTGTAATCCCAGGACACATGGTCTCCAGGGCTCGACTGTCCAACTTCTCTCCCTACCAGCAGTAAAGTTGTGTCTCTCCTCTTTAAGCAAGTGCTCCTCCAGGTGTGAGCCACTGGATTCTCATCAGTTGTCTAATCCACATCAGCACAAAAAATCCTAGAATGCCAGAGCTGGACGTGCCTCGAGATGGTCTCATCCAACCATTTGATTTTCCCGACGTGGAAACTGAGGCACAGAGGGAGAAAGGCTCACTCTTGGCACAGCGTTTACTGCACTTGCCCCCACGTGGCTCTGGAGGCGTCAATCTATGTGTGTCCCCTCACCCCAGCTAGATGCTGTTCCTCAAGCACAAAGCATTTTCCCATGTCCAACCAGGGTGGAAGGGAAGAGACAAAGGAGGTGGTGGACTTTGGAGAGCTTGTCGGGGGGACTGAGGTACCGGCTTTGACTCCATCTCACCAGCCCGTCCCTCCAGCATGCTGCCACGTTCCCCAGGCACGATGCCATCCTGTGCCCCTGCCTGGCCATGTTAACCATGAATCCTCTTAATTTGCCTCTTATGCATAACCCAGCGACTGCTCAAAGCTCCTCACAGTGCTCTCCTTCCTGTAAGTGGGACATCTGCTTCCACTGTGACCCTGGACCCCAAAACCATCACAGCCGCAGGCCGGGAATTCTGCCCAGCATTTGTCCCTTTAAATTCCACGCAGCAAAAAAACTCCACACACTATCCACCTCAATCATTAAAGAGCTCCTTCTTGCCTCTACCTTACCATGTCTATAAAAACCATAAAGTAGAAATCTTTAATTACTCAGAAAGGTCAGGCTTCAAATTGTATATTTAATCTGGATTTAAAGAAGTGTGTTCTATGAAGAGTTATGCTGGAGTGTCTAAACACCTCCTGCTTCCATTTGTCAAGACACACATGGGCACTCCCAGGCACAGACACACAAATAAACCCACTAGGCTTAGCACTGGCTACCTTTCCATTCAGAACTGGAGTATTTCAGCCCCTGTATGAAGATGGGTGATTCTTCCACTGTCGAGAGCAGTAACGGCAGTGCAAAAGAGGCTGTGTTCACCCGCCTTGATTACTAACTTGAGATATGGGGTCACTGAGATGAAAATTTCTAAGGATACCTACCCACCTGCCTTTCTTTTTTCTTTCTCCTCCCTTTCTTCCTTCCACCCTCTTTCTCTTCTTTTCAGACAAAAGTCTCTTAGGCAGGCTCAGGTGGTATATGAAGACAGTGGCCAGAAGCAGCCGATGCCACCTGGGAGGATGTCAGGTGGGTGGGCCAGCAGCAGGCAGGGTCAGGAGACTGGGCCCACGCAGGGAAATAGTACATATGTCAGTAGGTCATCATTTAAGTCAATATTGTAGGTGCCAATAGTCTGACTGTTGGAGAAGGAAGGCACAGATATGGGAAGGGAGAATGCTATAAGAAACCCTGTGGTGTTGTATTCAAATTAGAGTTGTTAGGGTATACTCATGGTCCTAGGCAGACAGATAGACAGATAATGGGTAGATAGATGGATGATGGGTACATAGATTATACATACATAGATACATAGATAATGGATGGATAGATAGATACATAGATACATAGTTATAGGAAGAGATATAAACGTGTGTATGTGTACACCTATGTTTTACATATGTATTTTCACACTTATAGACATACACTGTCTACCTTTGAGGGCCTAAGAGCAACAGTCCTGCCATAGCAATGATTACACCTAGTTCTGGGTTTTTAAATATGACTTTCCACTAAAAAAGCTAAAGTTCCTTGGAGAAATGGCTGATTTCAGATGGGGGTAGGAAAAGAACAAGATGAGCTCAGAATCAATTTTTGTGCCAGAAGGAGAAAAATTGCCCAAAGAATGATAAGGACATGCCAAAAGGACATAAAAGTAAGCTTGAGGTATTACTTTTGACCAAAACAGGGATAATTTGAGAGTCAAAATTAATAATGATAGTAAACGAATTATATCCCATTGGATAAAATTGTAATCTAAGTGACCATACACATATAAATAAATGAATAAATGGGGAGAAGAAAAATCTCTTCCTAACAATAAAAAGCCAAGTAATAAATGTGGTAACAATGAATTAGAAAATCACCATTTGGCAACCATCACAGTAATAATTAATTCAGGTGAGAACCATCAGTAGATGAAGAAAGGCTTTGACATGCTCCCAAAGTCTCCCTCCACAAAATACTGGATAATTACCATGGGGGATGTAAAGTGACTTTCAGAGGAGGAGTTGGCAGAGGCAGCTCAGCAGCAGTGGGACAAGCCCGCATCCTGTGCGCCCAGATCAGATGCCAGGAGAAGAACCCAGCACGTCACTTCTGTGGTGTTCCAGCCAAAGGGGCATGCCTGTCTCCAGTGGTGAGCAAACACCAGACAAATCCAAACTGAGGGATGATCTACAAAGTAACCGGCCTATAATCTTCAAAAACATCAAAGTCATGAAAGTCAAGGAAACTCTCACAGATTGTCAGGTCCTAGAGAGACGAGACAACCCTGTGCAGGCTGTGATCCTGGACTGGACCCACTGGGCATCGTCGGGACATTTGGTAAAAGTTGAAAGGGGTCTCTGAGCAACGGGTATATGGACATTCTGTGTGTTATTCCTGCAAATTTTATGTACGCCTGAAATTGTTTTAAAGAGGTAATGAACAATTCCTGCAACACAGGCTGACGAGTCTATGTAGAGACTGACTGCAGCAGCAAGAATTGTCCCAATATTTGTTCCCATTCCTCGTAAGCTGGGTTCTGCTGTAATGATTCCACAGAAAGATTTTGTTGCAAAATAAAATATGGAGTGTAGTCGGAATTGGTCAACTAATTTCTAGACTGGCAGTTCTTCCTTTTTACTAACAAAAGGGAGCTGAGAGAGTTGGCAGTTTGAGCCCAGCAATAAGTACACGATCTTTGCTCTGCTGGTGACTTCTCATTTGTCACCGGGCACGATGGAAGGCGCTCCTCTTCTCAACAAACATCGATGGCTCCCATTGCCCTATAGAGGAAAGTCTAAACTGTCTACCCAGAATTTGAGGCCCTCAGTAACGTGATTCTTGATGTTCCATTATAGCTTAAACTCCTGCTACAGCCATCCTGTCACACATTTTGCAGCATGCCATGCACTCTATTCATACAAAATTTTGCTCACCTGGCACCTTCTCCATGAAGCCCCCTCCAGTCTTGTGCTTCCTCCCCACCAGCCTTTGTCAGTCTCCTCTCCTCACTCCCAGCTCATTGCTGGCACTTCTGTTAAGCATTCACTAGATTGCATCCTCTATACGGCTAGCTGTTTACTGGTCTGTTCCACTCACTAAATTATAGGTCCCTGAAAGGTTTGTTATTTATTAAATGATTCCATGGGTGAAGGTCCTTTTATATGGAAACTACAAGATATGGAAAGATACATTCAGTGGGAATTTATCGAGGATCTCCTATATCCTGAGAAACACTCAATAGCACAGAAGAATGGTATTAATACTGTAGAAGACAGTAGCTACTCAGAAGTTCCTGCTGATTCTACTGTTCCATATCTAATAGCTTCCACATAAAAGGACCTTGGTCAAACACTCAAGGAATTGTTGACCTCTGAAACAGGGAGATTTTTTTTCCCGCATATATGTTGGATGAGAGCCATACAAACTACGTCAGTGAATTTTTTTTTTTAGTATTACTTATTAAAGATTTTATATTTTAGACCAGTTTTAGGTTCACAACAAAATTAAGGAGCAGGTACAGGGATTTCCCATGTACCCTTTCCCCTTGCACACGTATACCCTCTTTCATTGTCAGCATCCCTACCACAACAGAACACTTGTTATAATCGATGGACCTACACTGACGGGTCATCATCACCCAGAGTCCGCAGTTTACCTTATGGTTCACTCTTGCTGTTATACAGTCTATGGGTTTGGACAAATGTATAATGACACTTATCCACCATTACAGTATCATACAGAGTATTTTCACTGCCCTAAAAATCCTCTCTGCTCTGCCTATTTATCTTCCCCAACTCCAACCTCTAGCAACTGCTGATCTTTTCATTGTTTCCATATTTTTGCCTTTTGCAGAACGTCATATAGTTGGAATCATACAGTATGTAGCCAAAGGTGAACTTTCCACATGAGTAGACCAATAGATGGTCAAATGATTAATAACACTCATCACTTGTTTTAGTGTTTATGAGGTGCCAAATACTAAGGAAATTGTTCATTTCTGTATACTCTAATGTAGTTATTTCTGTGTACTTTCCAGACTTATTAGTCACAAGGAGAGAGAGAGGCAGGAAAAGTAAACTTGGCATTTTGTCTAACCTGAACCACTGATTGCATCTGGCCTCACTAAGACACCCTCGCTGGTTTCAGTTCAAGAAGTCGGTAGTTAAACTACAGCATGATCTCACTTGTATGAGGAATCTAAAATAGTCAAACTCAGAAGCAGAGAGTTAAACTGTGTTGGCCAGGGGCTGGGGGGTGTGGGAGGGGGTTTGGAAATGGGGACATGATGGTCAAAGGGTACAAAGTTTCAGTTACAAAAGATAAATGAGTTCTGGAGATCTACTATACAGCATGGTGCCTATAGGTTACAATACTGTATTGTACACTTAAAATTTGTTAAGGGGGTAGATCTTATGTTAAATGTTCTTACCATAAAAATAGAAAAAATAGTAGGAATAGGGGAAATTTTTGGATATGATGGGTATGTTTACGGCCTTGATGGTGGTGATGGTTTCACGGTTTTATTCCCAAACTCATACACTAAATATGTATAGCTTTTTGTATGCCAATCATACCTCAGTAAATTGTTTTTTTTTTTTTTAAGTACAATGACAGCTGACTAGTTCAAGGATAATTGATGTGAAGTGTGTTTACAAGTATTTCAGTAGCTGATGGAGGGATAAAGCGATCCAAAGAAAGTATCTGGGTTTTTTCCTTTTTTTATTTGAAAACAGTGCAGTACCATGAGATATTTCAGTTGAAGCAAACTTGGAAATACAGACCGTACTCACTTGAGGGAAAAGACATTTTTTTCCGTGCAAGTCGAATACATTCCCATTCTCCTTCATCTTACAACTTGCTTGAGAAGAGGAGGCATCTTACAACGGGTAGACAGCTTCTCCTCAGGGCTCCTCCCGGGCTATCTGGATTTGCCCCTTCAGGGACTAAACATCGCTAACTGGGACACAAAACACGTACACGCATACATCTGCTATTGAACCTCACCCTACAGTAAATGGTATTTTAAAAATGACAGAATTTTTGAAGGATTTCTTTGGAGCTGAGATGGAATTTACATCGGCATTATCTCTACAAAGTGGGTTTCCTACTCAAATGAATAGCATAAATAGTATTTGTATTAAAGGGAATTTCACTAAGATAAAAAAATGTTTTCAAGCACTCAGAAACACGTAGTCTTCATACGCCATGTTCTGAAGTTGAATTTAAGGGAAAGCAAGCAAACAAGTTACTCATAGAGTCTCAGCTCTGCAGGGCGGGCCTCACAAAGTCACACGTCAAGGTGACAGTGACAAACAGATGAAAGTGACAAACCTGCATTACCTCTAGGACCTTGCTCCTCAGAGGGGGACCACAGACCAGCAGCATCAGCTTCACCTGGGAGCCCCAGAACCCACTCCGGGCCCACTAATCACGTAATTGATGAGCGACTGGGTGACTGCTGAGCACATGCAGGTCTGAGAAGCACTGCTCTAGCCTAAGGGAGTGAGGTTTTGCTCTACTCATTTGTTTTTTGCAGGGAAAGAGTTACCCTGAGCTAACACCTGTTGCCAATCTTCCTCTTTTTTTTTTTCTCCCCAATGCCCCAGTGCCTGGTTGTATATCCTAGTTGTACGTCCTTCTAGTTCTTCTATGTGAGCCGCCACCACAGCATGGCATCTGACAGACGGGTGGTGTGGTTCCCTGACCGGGAAACAAATTGGGCTGCCAAAGCGGTGAGAGCGCCAAACTTTAACCACTAGGCCATCCGGGCTAGCTCTCTACTCATTTTTAAATAATAAGAAAAGTTTGTGGTTTGCACATGATTTAGAGTCTTCTTCCCAGGACCATTGAACACAATGAAGAAGAGTAAGAAACCCATCTTGCCCATCACAAATACTCTTGGACTGGTCAAATACTAATTAAAAATAATAAATTAGGATTATTTGTCCTAATCCCAGGACAAATACTCTTGGACTGGTCAAAGATTCCCACAAACAGATTTTGAGATCCTGCTCAGATACTGAAGGGGTCCAGCTCCTAGCATACCTCTGCTCCAACGCTGTTGTTCTTATCAGGGCCCAGCTAACATACATAACGTGGAACCATGGGGAAGGAAGCATCCTACTCAGTCAGGTTGACCAGATACCAGTGGGTGTCACATTCACACCTCAGTTCAGTCCTTCAGCTGTTGACATCCTTGAGGATTGTCAACAGAGCCCCTAATAAATAATCACATTGGTCACATCACAACCCTTATCTAAAAGTACAATCTTTATATTTGACACCCTAACCAGCTTTCCTCACAACTCATTCTGAGAATTCATCTTCAGCATGATTCTGCAAGTAGCATCTCCAGATTTTTATGCAAGGAAGGAGAATTTCTCTTCCCTTCCTGCAAATTTCACACACACAAAAACACAGCACAAAGAGGGCCTCTCCCATCTCAGCTGTCTAATTATAACTGTTTTTTTAATTCACAGTGCACTTCCTCTGAAATAATGAGCTTTTCAATACAAAGAGCCCCAAAATGGTGGCTGATGAATTAATTCACTAGAGGAGAATACTCAGATAAAAAGACAAAAGAGAAGAGTAAGCGGGACACCAGTCTTCTAGGCTCAGAGAGGTCTGTGTCACCCATCACTGAAAATCACAGGGACAAATTGCTTTGAAAACTACTAATGATATTTCTGTTTCTTTTTCATGGGCAAACACAACATTTCTACGAATGAACCTAAATGGAAGTTCAGACGGGAGCTGTCAGCTGCCACATGTTATGTGGCAATATCGGGCTCCAGGCTTGGGGGCACTAGCACCCAAGCTATTTCCAGCCCAAATGTTCCCCCATTAAGGAGGAAGCTCCTGGTGTCACTTGACTGAGTAAAAGTGGATCACGGGCATCTGCTAACACGACCTTGAAGCCTGTCCACGTGGCCAGCCGCTTTGGACGTTCCCCCAGATTCCAGAGGTAAGAGTTTAGGAACATCGTGGACATAGGAAGGCCTTTCTGTTTTTCCTCAAGGTCTGTATTTATAACCCTGGAGAAGATTCCAAATCTATTTCATGATCATAAAGCCCCAACTCCAGCCAAGGCTGGATTGTCCTCATATTTAATGCTGTGCCTTTTGAATTTATTTTATTTTTTTATTTTTAAATTACCTTCCTTCTGATTTGGGATGGGGTTGCTTCCCGAAAGCCTCTATTGATTGGTACAGATATTGAACACTGGGGCATAGAGCACCCCCAAACACTCTGCCTTGCAGTCCTGTTTCTGGCCCTTTCCTTAAAGCATCAGCCACGGTTTGGGAGCAGATGCAGTCAGATGGACCACAGACAAACTCCGTTGCTGGGATCGCTCCTCCCCTCCAGGTCTGGCTGCACTCAGTACACAAGACTCAGATTCCAAAAAGTCTCTCCTTCCACTGGCTTCTGGGTTGGGTTTTTTTTTTTTTTTCCAGTTTAAAATACACACAAGTATCTAGGGGGTGTGTCTGGGAATTGGCAGGCAGCAGTAGATCTCAGGTAGGTCAAGATGCTGTCAAGGGCACGGGATTGTCAGCAGTGCCCTTGGTGCCCCTCACTCTGAGATTCATTGCCAGTTGCCGGCTGGAGCCCTCGGTTGGCATGTGGCCATTCCTGCGCTGCAGGTGTGCACATGCTCAGCTAAAGTCGGCTGCAATAATCAGGGCATGTCCACCGGGACCGGGGGATGGGCTGGGAGGGGAAGGGAAGGGAGAGGAGGGTGCGGTTGTCACCCCAGGGAAGGACTCACACCTCCACCTGACACCCTGGTTGAGATATCAAGTAACAGCAGCAGCTGTCCAGGGGCAGCAGAGACAGAATGCGATGCACCTGTTTGCAACACGCTTCATTATCATCAATATCCGTGTAGTCATTAAGGGTGAAGCATTGATAAAACACAGCTGCACGGGGGAGAATGCTCCTCCAGGTGATATTGGGAGTTTTACCTCCATCTGGGGTTATGAGAAGCCAGTGGCCATCCAGGGGCCTCCCAGAGAAAGTTCCTGATTATCTCATGGGGTCAGAATCATTAGTTGTTTCCGAGCTCATTTTATCTGATGATATTTTTTTTCCTAATCCCATTGTTTCCTCATGGTTGCTTTAAAAGTTGTTCCCATTGTTGGCTGGTCAACTGGATGGCTTTGCGTCGAATTATTGTTCTCTCTACCCAGCTCTCCTCTGTGAGACCATCAAGGCCGAGGTCAGCTGGACAAGTTGCCAGTAAGGCGTGCGTTGAGAAATGGTCACGTTTGCAGGGTTTTGACATCTCCTTGCTCCTTCTGTGCGCTTGGCTGCCGTGCCCACACGCCCTCCGACTACAGCGGGTCCTACGGCAGTGCCAGCCAGCAACTTGAACCCTCTAACATTTGTCAACCTGAGCGCCGGAAGGGCTCGATGCGGCAGCTCCAGGATCATTGGCTAAAGTTGCTCTTTTTTTCAGAATTGCTGTGAGTCTGCTTGTTGCAAAGATGGGAGAACGACACACAATGTGATTATCAGAAAGGCAAACGTTAATTCATCAGTCCTGGTCAAAAGATGGCAGAGCACAGTGAGACAAGCAGGGAGACAAATGAAGCAAAGTCACCCTCCAGTCGCTGACAGTGCCCCGCGCCAGGCGGAGGAGCAGCGCCACTGCAGCCCTCCTGTCCCACGCAAGTTCCAAGCGCACTTCTGCACGTGAGATGCACCAACCATTGAGACACCGACCTGGACAATCAGGGCCCTTCTCTCTCCTTGGGGACGGAAATAATGCCAGGTCCCTCCCTCCCCCTTCCTCTCTCAACCTCCGCCTCTCTTCTCTCTGGGGCTGGGCGTGTGGTCCGCGAGTGGGGGCAGGAGGAATAGGGCTAAACTGAAACCCAGGCCAGTTCCCCGATTCCTTTCAGGTGCCCCTTTTGATCTTCCACCTCGGGAAACAAAGCCAGCAGTAAGCTGCCCGTCTTTGTAAAAGGCAAAGAAACGTTTGCTGAAGCCAGAGACCAGGCAATGGCGGCGTGAGAGGTGGTTTTCTTGTGGCAAAAATAGACCTCGCTGACAAACTGTTTAAATGATTGATTTTAACTTTCCCCCTCTTTGTAGCAAGAGGGCAGGTCTGCAAAGTTTCCAGTCAAAATGGCTCATGAATGGATAATCACAACAAGCCCAACCGTCTTTTGATTTCCTGACAGATCCCTGGTACTCCTGAATTTTGCATGATTGATGGCTGTTGACTGACAATGGGTTTTAGCGAATAATGAGTAGAGTCCCACATGGCAAACGGCTGAACGCGCAAATGAAACACCCTCCCCAAGAGGTGTACATAGGCATGATTAAAGAGCTTTCAAAATTGCTCCAAACCGACCCATCACTCGAACCACAAAGAGAATGCGGTGACTCCATCAGCCACCGAGCTGCACAGCACTGTCGTCCTTCTCCCTCTTCCTCTTGGGACAATCCTCTGCCAGCCCACGACCACCCAGACCGCAGTGAGGGGCACTGTGGGCCTGGTCTATGGGGATTTCGCCACAGGGAGGGAATAGTCTTGGTAAGTGACTGCAGTGGTGTCCAGGAAATCCAGCATGTGTTCAAACCACACTGAATGTTGTGCTCAGGAAAATATTCGGGTCCGTTAATAACCCCAGCGACAAATAGAACCCTGTGTACTTCTAAGACCCCACAGTTAGCAGAAGAAAACAAGTGCTGTGACGTAACTCCCGACCTACACGTCCTCCAGAAAGAGAGGCAACTCAAAGTCTGCATCCATGGATGCAAAGGTCACTTGTAAGTCAAACTTCATTTTGTGGACACACTATGTTAGTTCTGCCATATTTTGGAACCCAGCTGAGCATGGGCCAGGTAAGGGGATGGCGGGAGGGGGCTGGCTGGAACTGAGCTCGTCCAGGGGTCTGGAGCTGGCTCCCAGGGGGCGGCCTAGCTGCAGGGGCCATGAGTCCATTCTGTTCACAGAGGATGGGACTCTAAATGCATGGCCACCTACAGCAGGGTGATGAAGACACAGTTATTCTCAGATGTGGAGCAGGTCACAGGGCCCACCTCCAAGTAGCAGAGAACCCTAACATGTGAGCAGGGTGTCCTGATAGGGAGTCCCACAGAGAATACAGTTTGGGTATTCAAGCAGGCAGAATAGCATCAGAAATGGCAGCAGAAACTATGAGGTGTTCATTGAGCCTCCTATGTGGCAGATAACCTGCATGCAAATTGCTTTAAATGCACTCTCCACAATCAGCCAAGAGGCCTTTGCCATTGTTATTATTCTCCTCACTGAAGAAATGTGGAGGACGTGGAGAGCTGAAGCTACTTGCCGGAGACTCAGACCCGGGTCTGTCTGGATCTAGGACCAGAGCTGGTAAACTTCCCCTGAGATTGTTTCTCAGAGCCAACGACGTGGCCTTAGGCGCAGAGATGGAGAGGTGGGCAGGAGTGCTGAGAGCAGGCTGGGCTCCTGTCCTGCACGAGCCCTGGGACATGCCAAGAAGACAGGGGTTCCGTCTCCAAAACTGGGGACAAGAGGACAACTGGGAGTGGGGGAAAGGGAGTCCCAGCTACCAAAAGAGCGAGGGCTGAGCCCGGGAGGGCGAAGGCTCCAGCTCAAGGAAAGAACATCGCTGCCTGCAAAGCCCAGCAGGGCCTTATACCCTCCGTTGCTCCGTGGTTAACAACTTTTCCAGTCCTGATCTTCAAAGCAAGGATTCCCTGCTGTGAATACAATAAACATGTTTGCAAAGAGACTCTTGAGTCTATTCCCCATCTTTAACTGCTGGTGACTTAAAGTGAACTTTGAGGGCGTTCCGCATCTCAGTTCTCTGAAGGAAGAGTGTGGCTGTTTTCTCCCCCAGAGGGAAGGTGGTGGAGAGACTGGATTCAGGAGGAAGGTGGGTTAATGCACTGTGCCCGTGTCTGCGCTGCGGGAGGTGTGGAAGCCACGCGCGAGGGTGGGAGCCGTGGAGAGAGGCCGCCTCGCCGGCCGTGGAGCTCAGTGTCCTCAGCCGGGAAATGGAGAGAAAGCACCCAGGCAGGTCACTGTGGGAAGTCCACGGCGACAGTACAGACGATGTGAGTGCTGGGCAAGTGTTCGCTCTCCGGGCCTCGTGACACACGTGGTTTAATTCAGTGTGGGCTCCTCCCTCCAGATCAAACCCCAGAGAACCTCCTCAGAAATCCAGCTTCTGCAGCCCGCTCCAGTCTCTCACTTCCCTGGGGAGGGGTCTTTCTCGCCCTCCCACTGGAGGGCGTGCAGGGCGCAGAGGCGTGGCCAGCCCAGTCACAAGGATGGGGTGCTCTGAGAGGCTTCCCAGCACATCTCCACGGAGGGCCAGCATCCTGTGAGCCGAGGCCCGATTTTAAAGTCACACTTAGTGAGTTCATCCTGTGTTCTTTACGTGTGCCCTGGGGGTCAGGAGGGAAGAAAGGGCTGGTGAGTTCTCAAAAGCTTGGGAAGATGCTTTCCCAGTTGGGGCAGCAGCAGTTCTAACCGGAGCCAGGACTTTTGCACGTGACGCACAGATATCTTTCAATCTGGGGTTGTTTCCTGAGGTCTTTATAAGTGGTACACTGCTCTGGGCTCTTCCTGACACTTGGAACCCTGGAAACAACATCAACAGCCCCTCCCTGTGTGCTTGGAGAACCCCAACCCAAAGCCCCTCTGGAGACAGTACGGCCGCAACAAGAGGTCAGCATCACTTGGCACTGCAATGGGCTGTGCAGCAGGAGCCACAGGTGCTAGGCACAGAGCTGGCGGAAAGGGACCAGCTCCCTGGGAGCAGAGAGTGCATGGTCAGATCAGGAAGGCAGAGGAAGGAGTCGCTGTGGCAGCAGGACAGCACAGGCTCCGCCTTTAAAAACAGAACAGGAGCCACATGGGTTCAGAGCCGAGAGCATGGACTCTGCAGCCACACCACAGGGCCCCAGGATGCACTCCCATTTACTGCCCATGTGCAACTTAGGCGGGTAGCTTACCTCTTAGAACCTCAGTTTCGTCGTCTGTAAAATGGGAGGAGTAATATTCCCCACCTCCCAGGCCCGGAGAATTATCGAAGGTAACGCATATGCGTGACTTAGACACCTATTCCAGATATAGAGGAGGACGTTGGTGCCCCCGCACCCAGGACCTGGCACGTACTCGTTGCTAGATCGGCATTTCCCTAACTGTGTTCTGTGGAACACCAGAGCCACTGGACATGAGGAGACATTATGCAATAAACAAGGGTTTATGTCCGGCTACATTTGGAACTTGCTGAGGAAATTAAAGTTGAGCAGGGCTCTTTGCTACAGATCTTCTCAGAGCCTTTATCCTGCTCTCCTCACTTGGCCCGAGCCCATCTCACCCCTCCCCTGCATCGTCACAATCACCCCCACCAGCATTCCCCGTGCACACACGGCCCCTATAGTCAGGTCACATCACTGCCCTGCTCAGAACCTGCAAAGGATCTCGGACTCATTGAGGAGGAAAGCCCAGTCCTGAGGGGGCTCACAGGGTCCTTCACCACCCAGGATGCATCCCATTTCCTCCCTGACCACCTCCCGCTCTCTTCCCCCACAGCCCAGGCCGGGGCTCATGCTCTAGCTGCCTGCCTGCACTGCTCTCCTGTAGGGCTCTGCGGGGCTGATCCCTCTCCTCCTTCCTGTGTTGTTCAGAAGCCATCCTTACCACGATGTCCTCCCACGCTATTCCAGACTGGAGGCTGCCCCTGCTCTTCAGGGCACTGCAGATCCTCCTGACCTGCTCACCTTTGTTTTCAGTGGACTTATCACCTTCTGGTACTCTTGTATACTATTGAATTTGTTTCTTTACCATCCCCTCCCCTGAATGTCGTCTCCTTGAGAGCAGGGATCTTAGCCTAGAATGGTGCTTGGGACGTAGCAGATGCTCAGGAAACGTATGTTGAACGAATGGATGGATCTTTACTAGGAGTATTTAGCATGTAGGATTCCCCCCAAGTTATTGGCAAATGTACTCATTCATTCAACAAATATTTACTGAGTGCCCACCATGTGTCAGGTACTGTTTTAGGATATAGAAAGTGGAACTATCTTTCACAGAGCACAGATGACTGTAAGAAGCACCATCACATAAACATTCCTATTATAAGGAGGATGATCAACAGTCCACCCAGTATCTGATGCCCTTCCTCTTTCAGGCAGGGATTAAGAGAGAGGGGTGATCAGACTCTAGAACTTTCCACAGGGTCATGGATGAGCACCTCATCCAAGGTCTTAGTATATTAAACTACAGGACTCAGAGGGGTCCTAGAAATGGACTCCAAGTGAAATGCCCCCACAAAGGGCAGACATACGTCGGGAGCCAAGACAAAGTCAAAACAGAGGACAGGAAGCATGTGGGTAAGGAGTGAGAATTCAAGAGAACACGGGGGCTTTCACACGTATCCACGTAGTGGATACGTATAAAAGGACCATAATAGGATGTGGCCTCAAAAAGACAACCATGGAACTCAAAAAAAAGTGACATAAAGTAAGATACTCAGAACCAGGTCCAGTGCAGAGACCAACACCAAAGGCAGGAAACCTTTAGATAGATAAGAAAATCCAGTCTCTGAAGGGGGAGAGACTTTTCCTGTCTAAAAAGGAGCACCAGTGGATAGAGAAGTCAGGAGCACACACGATGGCCTTCTAACGGAGATGTTCGAGAATTAATGAGAGCTGGCCTGAAAGGTTTCCATCTTGAGGATGGGAGTCACGTGTTCGTTCTACGCCAAACTGTATTTAATCGATATTTATTCCAGCATTATTATCTGTAAGAACAATAATAGAAAAAAAGTGTCATGTAAATATAAAGTCTTATTATAGCTAGCAAATTAGATACATAAGCTGATTAATTTGAAATCTGTTTGGATATCCTTTAGATTATATTGCCAAGTTTCTGGATGTTCAGTTTGAACTGGTGACTTTCAAAATTGACGCTGAGGGCAAGAGACAGTGCTAATTAGTGCGTGAGCTCTTCACATCTGAAAATCTGGGAATGAGTCCTTCTTGGGTCAAAAGTGAAAATGAGCTTGGTTCTCTCACTCCCATCCCTGTTGACACTGTCATCATCACAAAACTATCATATTATTTGGCAGAGCCACCAGGCCATGTCGAGAGAGGCTCAGACCCAATGCTGCAGGGCATGGCGGCAGATCCAGGCCACACTGCAGCAGGTGGGGAAGTTTCCAGAGAGAAGTCTCACACTACATAAATGGCACAGGCCACTGGCTTTAGCCCTTTGATTTCATGTGCAATAAATTAAAAAAAAAAAAAAGGAATTAATGATGCATAGCCAATCTAGAAGATAGTGTTATCTACTTTATCTCTACGTGTGTTTCATTTCATTGATTGTGCCCTATAATCTTAAGTCACATAAGCGTATAAAATGATGCAATATAGCAGAACATAAGACTTTACACAGTAAAGTGCCACACAGCATAGCCCATCACCTCCGAGCTGGTCTACCTGCTCACACAAGCACAGGGCATGATTGAAAGATCTGGTGGCTATTTCCCATTCTCTGCAGTCATGCCTGGGTTTCCTAAGAGTGGAATTCTGGTTCCTGGAGGGGGGATGGTGGTTCAGGACCAGACTTGGGCATAGCACTCGTACGAGACTGCTACTGGTTCTCTCATTCATTCATTCACTCACTCACTCATCCATCAAACGTGTTAAGATTGCCCTGGGAAATCAACAGAACTCTAGGATGCTAAGCAGAAATTTCCTGTGGGCTGGAATCAATGCAAATGACCAAGCTATGAAGCAAACCTGAATCACTAGTGAGGTGATCCCAACAGCCCCACAAAAAGACAGCCAAGTTCTTGGCCAGACGGACTACGGGCAACACACCCCACAAAGGCAGGAGGAGACAGACACCAGGCTGTCCATGTCCGACCCCAAAGAGCCGACAATCTACGGGGGAGCCCAACAGCATGGCACAGCCATTGCCAAGTGGAGTCTTTGGCTCACAGGATGTAAAACGTGGCACAGTTCAGTGTCTGGAGTTTGGGCCTGGGTTGAGCCGAAAAGCAGAACAAGAAATGTTAGAATTCGCTCCCTTACATTTTCTGACTTTATAGAAAATTACCAGGTATCAAGGAGACAAAAGAAGTAAGAACAAAGTTCCCCACAAACACGCCTGGTCTCAAATACACAGTATGGGGACAAGAGGATGTTTTATCTATAGCTGGTGCAGACAAGCAGCATCGGCATGGAAAGGAGGCCAGAGCCGGGCAGGCCAGTGCACACCCTACATCTAGCCAGACATTGCAGTTTTCCCCTCATTTCGTTTCTTGAAGGAGTATCTCTGGGGCCCCACACCTGGGCCCTAAGGTACAGCGGTGAAGTGCCCTGGAATTTGATTCCTCATTTGTTATAACCAAGCGAGTTTGAGTTCCTTGAACTCCAGGACCACGTCTCCAGGTCAGCCGTCAGTCAGAAGCCCTTGATGTCCCCTCCCACCCAACCCTCCAAGCAAAGATGTCTCTGAGAATTATCAGTTGGCTTTCTGGGACACCTAATGACCTCATCAATAACGTTGACCAGTTCCAAAGGTCACTGGAGAAAGGCAGCCCGGGGAAGCCCTGTGCAGAAGGTGCTGTGTGGACTGATACGAAGGGTCACCGCCCTGTTCTCCGTGTCTTTAATCGGCGCTTTGGGATCGGTACTAATTGAGCCACAACAGGAAGAGTGAGCCGTTGACCGTGGGACCAGGACCCTGTGCTGGCGGCCGAATGTGTACAGCCACAGATAACATCCTCAAAGCAATAATTCCATTTTATGTCTTTCACATTTAATAGCAAATTCACCATTTAATCTTTAAGACAGAAGTTACTTATTCTCAATCTACCTCTCCTCGCGCTGCTATAATCTCATGCCACTCACGCTGGCCGGTGGCATGAAGCCCGTCACACTCCCAAATCAGACCCATTTTTTCATTAACTCATATCCTTCCTGAGTTGGCCTCCTTTACAGATGGCTGATCAGCAATCAACACTAGTTTGTTTCAATCAGAACAGCACCCGTAACTTCTCATTTAAAAACTGCTCCTCTAGAAGCACATTAGCGGGAGGCAGAGAGAGCCATGGTGATTGGAACAATGGTTATTTTTTTTTTCCTTAAGAAAAAAGGCAGCTGAAATCCAAAGAAAAAAAGAAAAGAAAAATTCCATACATTTTCATGCACTCCATGGACCTCAATGCAGATTTATCCTAATTGTTAATGTGTATGGTATCCCGTTTGAGTTAGGAAGCAAACTAATAAATCCTATTTTCAACCTTAGAAATGGAGGCAAGAGGGCAAGTACCTTACCTTGACCCATGGACCCAGGAGCCACTTGCATAGTTCCAAACAAGCACAGGATTCTATGCAAAATCTAAATTTTAGACATTAATTTCATTAACATTCCCTCTTGAGAGAGATTTTGGCAAAGGAATAGTCAAGGCTTCTGACATCCTTCTTTCCTAGAGGGAGGGAGAGCATTGGATCACAGAGAAGGCCACAGGCGAGGTACAGGAGATGCGGAGCACGTTCTGGGGCCCTTCCGTGCCTGGGCTGTCACTCTGTCCCTCAGTGGTCCTTTGTGAGCCAGCCAGGGTCTTACCCCTGACCCTGCCGCACCGAGGTTAAGCATGAACACTTTTTCAAGAGCTAGTTCATCCACGCTGGGAAATGCTGACTCTAATAACAGGAGACTTTAAAATGATTTTCTTATCTTGCTCATCCTTCTTGTATTTCACTTGGGTAAACGCAACATGGCCAGATACACACTCAGAAATCACATTTGTCACAAAGTGAAGGGAACAACTTAACATTCGATCCCTGGTGAGTAAATGCAATTGTTTATTAGAGAGGGTTTTGAAAATTTATCAATGTATTCACAAAGCAGGGGCCATTGAAATTTGACGTTGGGATCTTTGTTTATTTATTATTTATGCAGCTGGAATTGGTAGTGGAATGAGTTCCATTCCTAAAAAAATAAAGCCATAAATTGTTTTAATATACAGTAATCGCCTGATTTCAAGAGATATAACACTAAGTGGCTATTGCTTCCTTCCAAGTAGGCATGTTTCAACAATGTTGTCTTTGCTCAAAATATAACTGGAATTCCTATTTTGGAACTGCCCATGTGAGAAAATCAAAGATATGTAGAACCTCACAGCTGAAGACTGTCTTTTAGACAAAGTCATCCAAACCTGGGGATGACAGAGTCCGAGGTCATCACAGAGCTGGGTCAAGGTGAGAGCTGGCCAAAGGCAAGCGTCACACTTGCCCCAACTTTGCAAGTCCTTGTGGCCCAGAGAGGAAGAGGGAGTTAGGAGGAGTGGGATGGAGACAGAAGTGCAGTCCTACCACAGAGAAACAGTCCCCGCCTCCTGACTGCCAACTCAACCCCACTGGCAGGGCCACAGAAGCCTGTTCCCTTTCACCCTGCAGCATCTTCCCTTTGTTCTTTCGTGGCCACACTCCCAGTCCAAAGGGGAATATGGCCAGACCACTTGCCCTGCTGGGGAGAGAGGAAGAGATGCTCCTTACTCACAGGTGAGGTTCTCATGAGATTTTCAATGGAGCCTCATCTTTACCGGTTATGCTGATGGCCAACAAGCTCATCTGACATCCACTGATTTTTAATGCTGTAATCAGTGGGCTTTTTTAATATCCCAGATTTGGAAATCTTAAAAGAAAAGAGAGAAAGAGCACTGACAATAAATGTACATATTTTTGCGCTACGCACTGAATGAGGCTCTTCTAAACCACAAGGGGGGGTGGTTAGAGTTTTTCTTCTGTTTTACTGACATTATCGATCTTTTGGGAGAAATGTTTTATAAATAACTCCTCAGTCCCTTGGGGCCCCACCCTCACACAAACTAGCACTTCAAATATTCCAACGTGGGAGAAACTCAAAAATCATAGAAAAAACTAGAACAATGAAGAGAAAGAAAAATAACTATAGCAATTGCTGCTGCAATCATTGCAATCAACACTCGTGCATTTGCTGAGACGTAGAGCTGCCTAACTTCAGCCAGCAACGCGGGTTTGGGACAAGTCCTGAGGAACCTGACGGTTGGATTCAAGGTCAGGTGACTGACTGGGGAATCAGCAGCAGGGATTCACCTAGAAGCTCAGGTCTCCTACATCCTGATTCAGCATCATGGCTGCTGCCCAAGCCTGTCACCTCTTGGTTTTGTGTGAACCCATCATTTGTGCACAAAAACAAAAAAGGAGAAGGAGAAGGAGGAGAAAATGTGATCATAGATTAGTCCCTCATCTTACTTAATAATTGGTCACAGATGGCATTTGACTTTGTCAAAAGTCAAAAGGATCCATCCTCCTTAGACCATCCAAAGGGACTTGTCACAGGTTCTGAAGGCAATTCCTAAAAAAAAGATAAAGAATATTTCAATAGAATTCAACAAACTGACATTGAAAACCCACCAAGCAGAGAAATTCTTCCATTTAGGTGAGGAAACTGAAGCCCAGAGAAGTTAAATCTCTTGCCCACAGTCCCCCCAGCTCACAGATGGCAGAGCTGGGATTGGGACGGAGGTCCTCAATGGGGACTATTTTAGCGATATGAAATTATTGAAATCTTCATACCTACCAAGGTGATCAGTTTGGAAGGAACAACCTCTGTTTGGAGATGTGGGTTCTGTGGTTGATTGACTAATCTGTCTTCTAAGTCTAAGGCAGGGGAAAATCTAATACAGAGTAAGGAGTGGCCCTCACTTTCCAGAAGCTGCCCTCATTTCTGGTGCCACGGGGTTTCTCCAAAAATGGGAAGACGAAAGTCTGTGAAATTACCTGAGCACAGAGCTGGAGAGCAGTTCACATTCTCACCCATGCTGGATGCCTCATTTATTTATTCAACAAAAAATTATTGATTTCTATGCCTAGTCAACCAAAAATAAGTGCTACTTCTAAGAGATACGCGCAAGGCCCAGTGGGAGCACAAAGGGGGATATAAACCAGACAAGGGGTCAGAAGCAACATCTCAGAGGAGCCACACACCAGTCTGAAAGGGGGAACAGGGACTGGCAAGACACAGAAGGGCTGGGGCATTCTGGAGCAGTGGAGATGCATGTGGGAAAGCAAGGAGTACACAACCATCTGAGGGCTTGGGAACTACAAAGAGGACAGGTGCTTTGGTTTGGCTGGAGCAAAGCACAGCCCAGGTAGGGAGGGGTGTTGGCCAAGATGGAGCCAGGAAGGGCCAGCAAGAGCCCAGCAGAAAGGGCAGTGCACCTGCCAGGGGATCTCTGCTACCACTCCTTTGCTTCTTCCTGTCCTCCTGCCTGAAACATTCTCTTCCTCCATTGCCTCCTGCCCCACCCCACACTCACACACAGCTCACCTCTGCCCCATCAGCTTTCAAGGTTCTCTGCAACATCCTGATGCAACATCACCTGTTGTGAGACCTTTGAACTCACCTTCCCTCTTTTCTCCCCTCATTGTGCCGTTGTATCCTTACCCAGATGTCACTCAGCTGTATTGGTCCCATCAGGGAGACCATGACCAACAGCAGGGTAGCAACTCCTTCACCCCTCCCTCCTTTTTCTTCTTCTTCTTGGTCCAGCATGGTGCAGTTCATGGGTTCAGTCAATAAATTTTTCATGAATGAGTGAATGAATGAAATGTTTCCTAAAGCTATAAGGAACACTTGAAGAATTGTATGCCGAGATGTGACAAGATCAGCTTTGCCTTCCTCCCAAAATCTGGAGAAGATGGGAGGTAGGATCACTTGTTCTTTCATTCATGAATTAATCCACTGAGCAAATATTTATTGAGAATGTACTACGTGCGGGGCTCGGTGCTCAGCACAAGCATACAATTATGGGCAAAGCAGAAATACTCCCTTCCCTGGCTGAGTTCATTAAATACAGTCATGCCCCACATATCATTTCGGTCAATGATGGACCACATATGCGACGGTGGTCCCATGAGATGAATACTGTATGGCCTACATGTAGCATAGTCTATACCATCTAGGTTTGTGTAAGTACACTCTATGATGTTTGCACAACAACGAAGTTGCCCAACAAAGCATTTTTCGGAATGTATCCATCTCATTAAGTGACGCATGACTCTAATCAGGGAAAGAAACATTAGGCAAAGAATCTCACACCCAAAAAGTATGTGACTTCCACCCATTCAGACACAACAGATGAATGTGGGTTAAGTATTTCTTAACAGTTCATTGAGTATCACCTATGTACTAGGGATTATATTGGACATGGGCACTTAGCTTTAGCAAAGCCCATTTTGACAACACATCACTGCTGTAAACCCCACAGGATGCAGACCTGACAACTTGCTACACGCCATGCAGTTTCCAAGACAGCAACATTTCATTACAGGAAAAAAATCCAGACAATTTTCTGGTTATTTTCTACCTTGACATTTCTCCTAGAGTGGAAATCTTTAGAGAAGAATTTTGGAACAAGGGAATACCCAACATGCAAATGAAACTGGACTTTCTCCTATTCCGGATTGTGTTCGGGTCTAAAACTGAACATGACCCCTCACCATCTCAGACTTGGTGTCTTTTCTAAGACTTTCCCAAACAACACACCCAGAAACCAATGTGAAAAGAATCACATGGCCATCAAAATTCGTTAGGAATCATTTACCAACTGGAAATTTAAAAATTAACCATTTGTTTGGCTGACCTCTGTTACAAAGCATTTGTGTGTGTGCGAAGGTGATTGCACACGTAAACACAGCTTAAGTGAGCACATGAAGAAGAAACAGGATGTGCAGCCACATTAGAGCGCTTTTCACAAATAAAATCCTGAATGAAGCAAAGTAACAGTTCTTTAAAAGGAATTTTAAAATTAACTGTAAGCCTCCCAGGAGAAGGACGGGGAGAGACGGGGTCCTCGAAGCAGAGTATGAGGACATTCTCTAACTCTGGCCCTTGCTCTAACTCTGACGCTTACTGGCCATTTGACCTTGAGTAAATCGTCAACGCACTGTGTGGCTCACTTTCACCCAATCTGTAAATCTGAGCTTAGCCATGTCCCCTGGCTACCTCATGGGTATACTGTGAAAAGAAATGAGATAACACTTCTGAACTTATGGGGAAACCTGGAGAGCATGCGGAAAAGAGTGACAAAACAATTAAGAAGCTAGATTCCTTGAACAAAGGTCAGAAGACACTCAAGATAATTTAGACGAAAAAAGAGAACACCAAGGAGTGACTTAATTATTGTCTTCAATTTATGATGATATTCTTGTGTTGATCCTGGTCTCTCTTTTTCTCTCTCATTCTCTCGCATGCTGTCCTGCTCGCTCATGCTCCCTCTCTCTCTCTCTCTCCCAGCCCTAACAAACAAGAAGAAACACCGTCCTTACCTATCACTCAACCCCTCCCAACTTGACCAAACTGTTAGCCTCATGACTTTGTTGGATCCTGAATTGAGTTGCCTCCTCTACCACCTTAAACTCCCTTCAACCTCTTGCATGTCTGCTGACAATGATCTGAAAATCTCCAACCTTGTATCCAATTTCCTGGGCCACCTGGAATTGTTAAAATAAAATACAGAATCTTGCAAACTTGTCATACAACAAAATTCATGTTAACCTAAAAGCAATCCTCATATATTTCTCTTTACCCACTTCTGTAGTAGCTCTTTCAGCAATGGCCTGACCTCGAACTTGACTGAAAATATTCAGACCATTAAGGCCACTAATATAGAGAGAGGAATCCTGAGAGTGGGCCTGGGGAAACAATATGAAATGCTAATTCAGTCATCACATGACTAACTCATTCCAATATCAGGTGAGGATGAAAGATACTGAACCCAGAGCCTTTGCCAAAACCTTATAATTTAGATCCAACTGCTTGAGCTCTACAAAAAATACTAGAAGCCTGCCACTGGCAAGGATATGGGAGAAAATATAGACATTCTAGAAGAAAATGTTAGAATTCAGTTTAGCATCCAATTGTTGAAGGAATGCAATAATAAAGAAATTGACCTATTCTCAACAAACAAAAAATAGTCACCTTCCCTATCACTTAATACCCACCAAATCAACTGGAAGAGTAAATAGGCATATAGACGAAGAGAAAGACTAGACTCCTTTGCATTCCTCATAATGAAAACCACTGATCACACTGGAGGGGCTTCCATCTCTTTATTATCTCTATAGTTGCCAGCCAAGCAAAGCAAGCCATTATTCCTAGTCATTGTCATTCAATCACTCATGAATAATTATTATAAGCCCAGTGAAAGCTGAATGGCACCTGAAGTGATGTGAAAACTTGGCCCTCCACTATTTATTCATCAGTGATGTCAAGGGTAGAACACAGCAGTTTTAGCAGGAAGAAATTAGTGAGTGGGGCCTTTGATTAGGACTCATAAATCCAGGTTCTTCAAGCCAATACCTTGGCACACAGTAAATCAGTACTTGTCAAACTTTCATATGTTCAAGAATGACATTCACTTTTTAAAATACGTATTCCTGGCCCCCACTTCCAGACCTACTGATCATGTATCTGAATTATTAACTACTACCCAGATGATTCCAAATCTTTGAGAAACACTATAATGAATGCTCATTCATCCTTCTCCCTCAACAACATGTTTGAGCATATCTGTGGGTTCATATGGGCATGGGGAAAACTAAGTTGAAGAGTAGATACTGGTTCAGTGATTACAAGTCCCAAAACTCCATTTTTCTAAGAAAAACGCAGAAGCAGCTACGTTTCGTTGAATTGGAATGTTGCCTCCATTCTCCATTTCTTTCATCACTTGTAGCCCTCATGGACATTTCTAGAATGAGCTTGTATCACTGTTTCAATGTGTATGCCCCTTACGAGCTATCCCTTAATAAGTCCAGATTGCCAGAGCATTTTGAGATCCTCAGATAGGAGCTGATGTCGAATGATGGTCACATTTCCTAGTCTGTACGATCAGCATAAATTACTGTTCACATATCATAAAGAAACATGACCATCAACTGAAAAGTGGAACCAACAAGAATTCCATCCCACAGAGGAGTCTGAAGTTCACACGTGTGACTCACCGCGGCGGGGGGACATTTTTAAAGTCCGTATGGAGGTGGCCTTTTCAAGATGATTTTTTGACAGGAATGGGTTAATCTTGTAAGCTTTTCTGTTCTTGGTCCAGTCCCTGGGTTGTCAAGGGGGTAGATAAACATGGTGCTATTTTCCGGTTTTGTTTCGCTGTCTGTCAGGAGAGTGGGCCAATTTCATACTATTTGCTGCTTTCATTACTGTCCCCAGGTTGTCACAAGAATTGATAAATTTCAGACTGTCTTTCTTGTCCTCATTACAATCTTAAGGTTTTCATGAGAATAAATTGATTTTGTGCCATTTTTTGTTCTCATTACAGTCTTTGTCATGAGAATGGCTTCATTTGGAGCCATTTTTGTTCCCGTGGTCATTTTCATCATGAGAGAGAGATTCTTCAATGGAAAGGAAGAGGCACCATCTTGGATGCTGATCTTCAGAGCGACAAGTCCTCACACAGAGACCTCGAGGATGTCAGGGAGGAGGCATCACCCTTCTCCTGAGGAATTTTCTGTTGTGATTTTTGTGACCCTGATGTGATCACAGAAAACAGACAAACAGCAAAGCTCCCATCTTCAGTTACTGTTACTGCACTGTTTCCTCCTGTGGGACAGAGAATGTTCTAGATTGGCTTCCAGAAGGAGTGAACAAGTGATCCAGAAGGGAAAGTGTCTGGAGGAAATCAATGTCATTTAGTCACAAGAGGTAGAGGCTCAGGTAAAGAGCTTTCACAGGACTGATCTCCTGAAGCAACATGTTAAGATCATTTTTTTCAGCAACAACTTCCGTATTAGGAGAAGGAGAAGATATCACACAAATATTTTCCAAACATTCAACTCTCCAAAATATAGTAACTACCCAAAAATATGTTTTATTTCCCTCAGTGAACAAATATTCAGATCTTAATGAACTCAAACTGGATGAGACCAAATAGGGCCATCTTCCTTAAAAACTAGATGGAGGGCACCATGTCTGAACGCAGAGCAGAAACAGGTTGTCAATAATGTCACAGGTTCAAGATCAGCAGGAAGATCACTGTCTTGAGCTTCGAGAAGTTTGCTGTATTAGAGGTGTAGGTGCCGTTAGAACTTAAGAGGAAGGTCCCGTGAGAGTGGTCGAGCCAGAGTGAGTTTACGGTTGTGTTGTCCAGGATGGATTGCATCAGGTGTTTTTGTTCATTTCTTTGACCAAATCCAAATCAAGCAATCAACTTTTTCTGCTTGCTCTTTTATATAAAATACATCAATTGGTTGACTGAACTAATTACAGGCCACAGGCTGAAGAGACAAGAAGAGGATTCTCTAAAGGATATCTGGACCAGGGAAGATGATGTATTGAATACATATGTGTTTGAGGGCCTCTGGGCTGCTTGGAAATAGATAAGCTTCATGGCCTCAAACAGAAAAAGGAGGATCCATAATATGGACCTATTCTTATAGAGTCACACCCAGATGCAAAATTGTAGCATAGATTGGGAAGAGCCCAAATGTCTGTCAACTGGTGAATGGATAAACAAAATGTAGTACATCCATTCAATGGATTACTATTCAGCCATGAAAAGGAATGAAGTACTGACACATGCTACAACATGGATGAACCTCAAAAACATTATGCTAAGTGAAAGAAGTCAGTCACGAAAGACCACATGTTGTATGATTCCATTTATATGAAATATCCGAAAGAGGTAAATCTATAAAGAAAGTAGAGTAGTGGTTGCCTAGGACTGTTGGGGAGGGAGGGAGGAAATGGGAGTGGCTACTAATGGGTATGGAGTTTCTTTTGGGGGGTGATGGAAATGTTCTAAAGTTAAATTATAGTGAGGGTTGCCCAATTCTGTAAATTTACCAAAAATTCATTGAGTTGTGCACTTAAAACAGGTAAATTTTATAGAATATAAATTATATATCAATAAAACTTTTTTAAAAAGTAGCTTAGAGTTTTTGACATATTTTCCCCAGTAGACCACAGACATGGCCAAAGTAAAGAGGACTTTAGGGAGGGTGGGGAAAGAGCCACAGAAATTGACATCAGTTTTGTTTTTCAAGTAAGAAGAAAAATAACATTCTCATAAACATTTGCCATGTAAAGATGTCAGAATGAGAAGTTGGCTACTCAGTGAAATTGAGGAGGGCTTTACTGAGTAATTAACAAGCAGTAGAGGAACAGGAAGAGAGAAGAGACCGCAGTGTGGCTAGCATGAGAGCCGTTACCAGAGGAACTACCAGGACTGCTGCAGTGGAAGCAATGAAATGTTCTAGTAATTGAAAGAGGAACATTGTAGTCTCCCTCCCAGCAAAGTGAACCCCTCCCATTTCAGTTGACCTTGAAACTGTTGGGTTGGGCATCCAAGAATCAAGTGGGGGTGTCTTGAGATACTTCGAGCACTGCAATTTTGAGGTGCTAGAGGTCACTTAAATGAAGAGAAAGGCACAACCCAACTTTCTAAGAGTGTCACCTGCCAGAGGAGGATAAACTAAGTCACATACAAAGACCAAGCCAGTCTCCTTTCAGAAATCCCAAACAGGAAGAGGGAGCCTAAATTAAGCTTTGGAGACTCGGGAAAGAATGGGAGAAGTGCTGATGACTTAGACATTCCTGCCACCAAATGACAGTGGTGGTTGTGACCGATGCTCACATTTCCCTGGTGTGTGACCTGGTGACTGCGTAACATCCTTGGGCCCAGTTTAATAAGGAACAGGGATTATAACAGGGGATTATATGACAGAATTTCTGGATTGTTCTTATAGGGCAGGGGGCTGTTAGGTGGAAGTGTATGTTTCTAAGTGGCCAGGAAAGCGTTGAATAAAGGTCTTTAAAGGGTTGGGTGACAAATGTGACATGTCAGATAAGAAATCTGATCCGAAGACACACAGCTTCCTCAACTCTGCTTGGTCTGGTCTGATGACTGGATCATCGCTGCCCACTCCTGTCCCCAGTGGAGGGCCCTGGTGATGCCCCCCTCAGGGGGCGCTGGTCCCAGTCTTTAGTCAGAAGGCCCAGGTCCGGTACCCTGGTACCCTGACTACACACAACATATTCAACTCCCTGAGCTGAATGACCTCAGAGTGCCTTATTGCTTTTCATTAATTTCTCTGGGCAATTGTACACTTTGAGACATCTCATTTAACAAATTGTTAAGCTCTTTATGCTATCAAAAGGGTCACATGATGTGTGAAGGATTCTAAAAAACCCCCATTCACAATTCTCCTGCCAATGGCGGAGGCATTATGAAGAGTTGGAAAAACCAGCACATCTTCCCTCTGACGAGTGGCTCTCCTCCCGGCCTGTGTCCCTTCAGAAGGCTGTCTGCTTCTTCACAGGCAGAGGCTCCCCCCCTCCCTGGGCCCAGCCTGCGGGCCAGCGACGGGAGTCAGTCTGCAGCCCAGGAGGAGATGCACTTATACCAGTGACAGATAAATCCCAGCTAGAAATACAGGTCCCTGACAACCTAATCACTGAAACCCTGTCAAGGAACCCCTAATTTTGAAGCGAGTGGTTAATTCCCAGCAAACTGATTTATGCACTGTTTGAGGTTTGGCGAGTTGTGTTGTTCATCTGTTATTACCAGGAACTCGGCTCTGCCTATTCATTTAGAGCATTGACACAGCCCAGTGCATCTCCCAAGAAAATCCCCTTTGTCAGCACATCTAGAATTTGCTAATTAAATCAACGAGGACATTATTCACTTTCCCAAGAAAAAAAAAACTCCTTCCCCCCCCACCACGCCTGTTCCTCCTCTCACTTTTTCCTTCTTCTCTCTCTCATTTGCTCCAATTCTGAGTTTTGTAAGCACTGAGAATCTCAAAGTTTAGCTGGTCTTGGGGCCAGCCCGGTGGCATAGTGGTTAAGTTTGTGTGCTCCGCTTTGGCGGCCCGGGTTTCACAGGTTCGGATCCTGGGCATGGACTGACACACCACTTGTCAAGCCCCCATGCTGAGGCAGTATTGCATGTAGAGCAATTAGAAGGATGCACAACTATGACATACAACTATCGACTGGGGCTTTGGGGAGAAAAACAAACAAACAAACAAAACACCACAATGAGAGACCACTTCACTCATTAGTTTAAAAAGAAAACATTTAGCTGGTCTTTACTGGGCTCTATTTTGTCTGCCAACAACAGCAAACTGATCATAAGATCCCTCTATTCAATTAGGAGTGAACACTCACACACATCTGCACACAAGTTCACACGCACATCGAGTGCATACGCACACAATTACAGGCACATATATGCAGGACATAGCGACACAACCACCTGCAGAAAAAACATGATGATCCCAAGCACCTTTGAGCCTGGCTTCTTCATTGCAAACTGGAGTGTGGACTTCATTAAAATGATGGGATTTGCCAGGACTACATGCATTGTCTGTATTATTCCAGCTGAAGCAAATTCCGAATGCAAGGACAGTCTGTCCCCAGGGCTCTATAATTATGGATCCGTAATGTCTCTGCTTCTCTTTGGGCTCCAAGTTGTAAGGAATTACAGAAGGGCTTGAATGAGTCATTTTGCAAAGCCAAGAAGTTTTAGGTCACGTTTTTCTTTCATTCGAATTTTCTTTTTCAATTCACAGAGATTAAAAAGTAACACCAGAGAAAGGAGATTTTGGACACTGTTTTGTGGTTTTAATGATAACCTAGAAAATTCTCCCCTCTTGTGCATAAGAAGTAAAATAAGAGCAAAATCAGAGGCAGAATAATTCTCAGAACAGTGTTACTTATGTAGTCTTTTTTTTTTTAACAATAGTCTTAAAATTTTTATTTCTTGGCAAGAACTAGGGATATTTTCCATATTTTTGATTGACTGAGTAGACCATAATCAATTAACATGAGATGCCAAGGGGCCATGGCCCTGTGATATTTTGAAAGGTCAGTGTAGCTTATGGGTACAATAGCTGGGTACAAGCTGACCAGGGTGGAGAAGGACTTCTGCTGGAGAAGCACCCAGGTACCAACTGACGACAGTGGAGAAGAAGCCTGTCTTCTCCCAGGCTTATCTGAAAACAGACCAGACCTGGTCTCATTAAATTTACTCCTCTGAGTCAAGGTTTTAACCCAAAATGTAAATGTTACCTGAAAGAGGTGATATATTTACAAATAAGTGGGACCTTCAGATAACAGACCCTGGATCAGGCAGGGTCCTAACAGGGCTTGAATGGAGGGAACAGGTCAGGAAGTAGTGGAGTTGCTGAACAGCCCAACAGGGGACAGTGAGGAAGCCCAGAAATTTGCAAGAGCAGAAAGCCACTACCTGGGAGGCTGGAGAGACAACAGGGACATCATCGGTGCTCCCCGAGATGGCGGTGGAGTCCCACAGAGGCTTCTTCCCCGGAGCTGGAGCCGCAGAGGAGACCCAGCTCCCAGACAACGTCCGTCGGCAGTGGGAGCAGAAGAGCAGCTCCCACACGCGGTTGTCAGGCAGTCAGCGAAGGCGAGGACTCTGCCAGGAGCTACGAAGAATTCAAAATGATCTTGCCATGGGTTTGTGTTTTAGAGGAAAGAGCACTGGGAAAGTACCTGTGAACAATTTATTCCACCTCTCAGACCCTTAGTTTTTCCTTCTGTAAACGGGTTAGCAAAGTCCTTCTCACAAGGAGCACGTGCTAAAACCACTAACCACACTTAGGTTTTCTTTCTTTCCTCCTTCTCAAGGAACCAGCAATCTAGAAAAAGATACTAGACGTTCTCAAAGTAGAGAATACCACACACTTCTGTCTCTGCCGTGATTTGGCTATGCTACCCCCTCCAGGGAGCTGTGTGGCCTTGTCATCTCTGTGTAAATTAAGTGCATAGATCTCACATCCAGATTTGCTTCTTACTCATTACCCTCCCCTCCAAGCACCTCCTCTGGGTCGACCACAAGCACATCTACTTGAAGACCCTCCTTTTGCTCTCATACCCTTTAAATCAGGGCTCTGCACACTAGTTTGCAAGCCACGTCCACTGTACTGCCTGATTTTGTAAATAAAGTTTTATTGGAACACAGCCACACTCCCTTGTTTACATATTGCCTATGACTGCTACAAAGGCAGAGTTGAGTAATTGGAACAGAGACTGTATGGCCCCAAAATCCTAAAATATTTCCTCTCTGGCCCTTTACAGAACAAGCTCACTGACTCCTGCTCTAAACGAATCTCCTCCCTTGAGAATGAATAAATATTAGTAATCAAGTCTCTGCCCCTCTTGAAGCACATTTGAAATTCTATCACCACAGTGACTCCCAGCTTGAAAGTAGAAAGTAGAGGAAGGGAATCCCAAAAATAGGACAGTTGGTGATTTGTACAGAGAGAATCTGGACTAGAGATGCTGTGAAAAATAGAAACTTTCCCCTCCACAGCCAGGAGAGACCCCAAGAGCTGGACAGGTCCAATCACAAGCTGTGGTCATTCTAGCAATTTTAAGGCATGGTTGCACATTTATTTGTAAAGTACATTCCTTCTCCCTTAATTCTTCTATAAAAGTAGAGAAAAGAAAGATTGGACTGTGTGTGTATTATCTTTCCTTTCTTAGAAGTTGGCCTTAGATGAAAGTTGTATCTATATGAAGCCAAACAGATGGATGGCAAGGGAGAAACCTCAGTGTGGGGGCAGGTGGTCTCCATGGGTGCTGATCAGCCCAGGCTGGTGAGTAGGCTAATGGGTGGGGCGCACCCAGGATGAGCAGGGCTCCTTTGCGGTAACAGCACCAGCTCTCCCTAGACTATGCCCAACACCACGGCCAGGGGTGCAGGCTCTCTGGTTTCACTGAGCACAACTTCACTGGAAATATTTGCACCAAGTTCCACACCACATTCTTGTTTATAAGAAAGGTGACTGCATTTGTTGACTTACGTCTTCCTTTCTGAACCTGAAGGAGAGTTTTCCTCAACACATTGCTTACTAATCAACTTTTTTTTTTTCCAGCTTGTCATTTTGTTTAATGTTGCAAAACACGGCAATTTTTTCAAGTAGGATCTGATTTTGCAAAGAGATATCTAAACTTAAGTGAATTGATGGATGTAACAAAATACCACCAAATATGACAGCTTTGTTCTGCCAATGTAATTTGCTGATTCTGGAAACCAGATGCAGATCCGGCTGTGCCACTCTCAGAAAAGGGCCGTGTGTGACAGACGCAGATCTGGGTAAACGCCGCACACACCACAGTAAATAGCAGACTTCTGCATTCATTTTTGCTCTTTAGTCACTTGTCAGAGCCAGCTTTGTAATACTCCTTCCAGCCTGGAGCCCAGGAAGGCTGTCTCCTTCAGAGCAAGAAGATGATAGGATTTAATGATGCTCCCGAACACTTTTATTCCTAATATTCTTTGTGATGATATTCCAGGAAATTGAGTGTGGCCCGGAGCTAATTTTCAGGGAGATGCCAAGTCAGCGTTTGGAAGACACGACACTGATGGCCTCGAGAGTCTTGCACATCCAGGACAGAGCAGGCGAGGTTTGCACTGCCAGGCCTCAAAGTGCACGTGAGCTCAGGGCAGATCTGCAGCTCCCTCGTGACCGGGCAGAGTCCAGAAAAAACCGGGAAGAGCCTCTTCAATTATAAGGAAAATAATTCCAAACACCTCCTTTTTTTGCCATAAGAGCCCTAGCACACAGCCCCTCCGGAAGGAAAACTAAGAGATAGATGCAGACTCAGTATAGATCAGGAGTCAGCCAACTAAGGCCCATGGGGCCAGTGCGGCTCACGTGTTCCTGGTGACGCATTGTCTATGGCCGCTTTCACACCACAGTAGCCAAGGTGAGTAGTTGTGACAGAGGCTGCCTAAAATATTTACTGTCCAGCCCTTGGAAGAAAAGTTTGCCAAGCCCCGATATAAAAGAACATGGATAAACGTGTAAATATAGACTCTTGATAGTTATCTTGCAACAAGGGATTGGTCCTCTCTACACCACCCTTTCTCATGTCCAAATCCATGGCTTGTTACGCCCTCGTGTTTTCTCTTCCCCATTCAGCTCCCACTTGGAGCTTTTCGCTCAAGAAAGGAGGGGACTGGAGGTGTGGTGGCTTGTTTGCAAAAATAGCCACCATTGTCCTCCTCCCTGTCCCCATGCCACTTTGCAGTGTGACTTTAAAGCTCCTCTCATCAAGAAGTAAAGTCTTTTCCCCAACTCTCCTATCTGGGCTGGTCAGGTGAGTTGCTTTGACATAGAGTGTGGCAGAAGTGGCAGCATGCCAGCTCTATGCCTAGACTGTAGAGACCTTGCACACTTTTACTCTCTTGGAACACTGCCCACCCGCCACGGGTACAAGCCTGGGCTAGCCTGCTGGAGAAGGTGCAGCCACAAAAAAGAGACACAAGCCACACTAGCTGAGGCCATCCTAGACCAGCCCACAACCTCATCATCCCAGCAACTGACCCCAGATGTGTGAGTGAGCACAGCCGAGACCAGAGAAACTGCCCAGCTGAGTCCAGCTCACATTGCTGACCCACAGAATCATAGGCTAAATAATATGCTGTCATTTGAAGTGACAAGTTTAGGATGGTTTGTTACACAGCACAGCTAACTGATACACAGAATGTCACTGAGGTACTCTCTTCGGTGTGCAGACTTCCAGTGTAATACCACCCACTGATGGGGTGGAATGATGGACTCCATCAGTTCAGAGTATTTCCTACAGAGAAAAGGAAAGAATGAGTTGTTTCCAACATAATGAGCTGGCAGGCAAATCATCTGTAAAACTGGGGAAATAAACAAAAGCAAGCCCTAGTAAGGAGTAGCAGTTTTCTACTTCAGAGTAAAATGAGGGCTCCCTACCAGTCCATTCACATTTTAGAAAGGTCCCTCTGGTGGAGCATGGATGAGGGGTGTAGGGAAAGTGGGGAAACCTTAAGAATGTATAAAATAGAGGGACCTCACCTAGGGTCAGGCACAGCAAAGGAGATCAAGAAGTGGGGATGGATGCAATAAATAAATAAATGGGGATGGGAGGTGAGTGGGAGCCATAAACTCCTTTTTGAAAATGCTGAGTGTAGGTGCCCACGATACACAGAAGCCAAGCAACCCAGCTGGAAGTTGGCAAATAGATTCATGTGGTTCTTCAGTAAACCTTTTTTGTGTACCTACTGCTTGCCAGGCACTGTGCTTGCTGTGTCACTTATATCATTTCCATTTACCCTCCCGACAACCCCACAAGGAAGGTTCTACACTCCTCTCAAACCCAGAAAGAGGAGGCAACATATTTGAAGCCCCACAGTCATGTCACATAAGAGTCCTTCACAGAACCTGGAGTCACCCCATCTTAGAGCAGCTGTTAGAAGGCCCAGCTCAGCTCCTCACCCCACTCGCAACCTTGCTTCCATAGGAACCCTCTCTCATACCTGCCCTGACAGGTGGCCATTTGCTACTCAGCTTCTACTTGAGGCTCCACAAGGTGGGGGCTCAGTGGTCCACAGGTAACCAACTCCAGTGTTTCGTTTCTAGGTGAATCCAATGCATCCAAAGGCGTTTATTCCATCAACATGGATTGCATGCCAGACATGGTGCTCAGCACTGGAGGTGGGAAGATGAGTGAGCTAGAGCCTCCATCCTCAGAAATACAGCCCTTCTAATACTAGTTTAAATAATAGAGAAATCTGGAAGAGGTAGGAAGTCCACATTCAACATGGAAAAAGTAGAGAGGACTCAGAGGTTGAATGGGAGAAAAGTCCTTAATACATGAGAAGTTCTGGATGCAGCATGTGGAAACCCAGCTTAGAGACATTTCAGCAGTACTCAAATTTTAATATTTGGAAAATTAAGTGCTGGTGTCTGAACTGCTGTTTCCTAGTACACACATCTCTCCTTCTAATCAGCTTTTATCAAGTGCCGGCAACACACGCAGCAAGAACAAGAAATTTGACTTTACTGAGCTCTTGTCATGCATGATTTGTATCATTAACCCTCGCAGGAACAACCTAAGAGGTAGCTCTTATTGATATTACCATCCTTATTTTACAGATGAGGAAACCGAGCCTCAGAGAGATGGAGTAATGTGTTCAAGGTCAGTTGGAAAGTAAATGGCAGAACTAGAATTTGAACTCAGGTCTGCCAGACCCCATAGTGTAGGTTCCCAACCATCACACTGAAGCACCTATTATGGTGGTCACATCAAACAAAGAAGGAAACACACTGAGTATCTTATGTTGGAGTTCGTGAAGCAAACCATACTCGAGACCCCACCAGACACAGGTGAATGCACCCAATGCAATTCCTAGAGTCAAACAGTGCTGATGTGTCATGGGATTAACTCAGATGGGCTTGTGGGGAACTAGAAATCTTAACCAGAAGTGAGGCTGCAGGCAGGAAGAGCAGGCAAAAGGAAAATGTGGCTGAGGTCATGCCTTTCGCAGAGGGGCAACCACGGGAGCCAGCAAGACCTGTGCAAGAGACAGGAGAAGATCCGACATCCCTGAAGAAAGGGAACTTTTGGGGTCAGGGAAAAGCAAGGTCAGAGAAGAATGTAAGTGGGCTGAGAAAGATAATTCAGAGCTATTGTGGGCTCTTAAGCAGGGGAGTAGCTTGATGAAAATAGCATTCTTGGGAGATTATCCTGCCAGCTATGTATAGGACCAACTGCAGCAGAAGAAGGAGAAAGAAGTGAGTCTCCCTTGATGGCTGCTGAGGCTATCCAGGCAGGGGGTGGTGAGTGGAGGGAGAATCACAGGAACAGAGACTGAGACAAAGAACAAACCAAAGAGGCAAGGTGGACAAGGACACAGCGTGGATTTCTGAAACTTAGAGAGGACAGTGTTCAAGGAGTCTCCACAGGAATGAACCCACTCCATTTCCCAAGAAGACATCCACTGAACACATATTGCTTTGTTAACCTTAACACCAAACTTGACCTGGGCAGAAGTTCAGTCTGTGCACTGCCTTCGGCTATGTGTCTGCTCAAAGAGACATCAGCAAACGTAAATGTAGGGTGGTTATAACTCTACCAGTTATGTTACCTGTGGCTACAAACACCATTTGACTGATATTTCCCCACTGGTCTGTGTTTTAGCATCTTGTGGACGGACTGTAAGGAATGTGAGTCCAGTTTAGTGAAACAGGAAGTGATGTCATTGGTTTGCCAGAGAAAGTATTAAATGGAAACATAGTTTTTAGCACCCTGGCCAACATGGACAAAGACATGCATCAGGACTTGATGAAGGGCAGCCACACACACAAAGGGTGAGCCATTGCAAAATGGTTCCAACTACAACCTTCAGTGAAACCATTAGGTGCCACCAGACTTGTTGGCCAGGATCTGAAATGCTGGTCCCCACATAAGTGGACTTGTTCTGAGACTGAGACTTTCCATAAGACCTTGTCATTAAAGGAGGAGCATGGGAAAAGAGTGAGGGGGTGGGACCGGGGCAGAAGAAGAGAAGGAGAAACAAGACCAAATGCCCTGCGTTTGAGTTGGTGGAGATGGTGAGTTTCCAGAACAGCCCTCAGACTGGCAGACATGGAATCAATCCTCCTCATCTGTGTGGTTGATTGTATACTAAGCCAAATGAACCTTTAGTATGGTTCTACAAAGGGATGCAGTCTTAGTGACAGTGGCAGATAGAAAGAGAAGATGTTCAGATCCCACATGGGCTGATAACTACATTTACACACTGGAATTAAGGTCGACATTGACATTGTGTGTTTTTGGTTATAAAGGTGTCCAGGGCAAACAGTGTTACTGGCCGCCTCTACGTAAACAGTTCCCTCTGTAAAGAGGAGAGGACGTCTGTCATTTGCAGTGTCTTGTCTTGAAGCTAAAACCGTGCTCACACACAGGGAAGAGCTGTTATCCTACATGCAGCTTCCCTCTTGGCTGCCAACAGCTCTCTGAAATCTCTTCCAGACTTGTCTCAGAGAAGACGAAGTCCCCACCATGCACTGTACATCCACCAAGCAAGACCGGTGCCTGCCCTAGCAGGCAACTCCAAGAAGAGCGGTCAGTGCCTCAGCCCCGGGAAGCCTTGATGTGACACCATCGGTGCTGGTATTAACACTGAAGACAGGAATGCGGAGGGATGAGCATCTCCCCATCAGTCTGCAAGAGCCTCACCCCATGCCCAGTGCCTGGTAGATCTCCCTGCATGGTGTCCATTTCTGGAACTACCAGTCTGGTCAGATGGAGACTTGAGGGGACCTGACTGCTATTCCCAAGTATCCAAAGGGCCACGGGGTAGAGGAAGCGATCCTATTCCATGCATTTGTGGAGGGCGGAATGAGGACATCAGGAAGAAGATTTTGGTAAAGGAAGAAAAAACCTCCCAATAATAAGAACTGTCTAATAAAGGAAAGGGCTACCTTGTGAGACAGTGAGTTCCCTGCTATTGGAGGTGTTTAAGCAAAGGTTAAACGAATAATATTTAAACAAATATGCATCAGGCACAGGGAGTTGAACTAATGATATCACCCCTCCCGCTGTAGAACACTATTATTTTCTCCTTCAAGTTCTACAATACTGTTATTAGGTCCTAGGACTGTGGCAACAAAGTATCACAAACTAGGGGCTTACACAACAGGAATGTATTGTCTTCCAGTCCTGGAGGCCCCAAGTCTAAAATCAAGGTGTCGGCCTGGTTGTGGTGGTTCGCTGGCAATCTTTGGCGTTCCTTGGCTTGTAGATACCACACCCTGATCTCTGCCTTCATCTTCAGATGGCAATTCCCCTGTGTGTGTGTCTCCAAATTTCCCCTACTTATAAGGTCACCAGCCATACGGGATGAGAGCACACCCTAACTCCCTTTTTAACTTGACTACCTCTTTGAAGACCCTCTCTCCAAATAAAGTCACATTCTGAGGAACTGGGTGTTAGGACTTTAAAATATGAATTTTGGGGAGACACAATTCAACCTGTAACAAAAACCTCTTAGATAAGGTTGAAGATACAACCTATTATTGACCTGAGGAAGCCAAAATTGTTAAAACCTGAGGCAGCAGCTGACACGAGGTTACACTTTTTTGTAGGAACGCCACTAGCCATGAAATGAGAGAGGGCTTCCTTTCTAAGCGCATCACCTAAGTTCTAAGAATTAAGGATCTTCCTGCAGTCCATTGCGCCTGACATGTATGACAGCTGGTAAACACACAGCCCTCATCACTGCTTCAGAAAAACTTCACAGGAGTGCCCAGCAAATCAACATTAGGCTCTGGATCCCCCAGTTCATTTTTCCGTACGATTCGCTGCTGACGTGTGCAGCCCACAGAGCTCTCGTGTGCATTTCCATATTGGCACATGCAGTTTGTCCTCACACACACGGCCTTCATCACGATTCTTCAAGTCCTCAGGTGAGGGCCACCCTACCACAACACCTTGACATTATTGGGCTTTTTCTTCCAGTTTCCATTTAAGCTCAACAGAGCCAGTTTATTCAGGGTCTTGTTTAGATACTTGATGTGTGGGTTGCATTGTGGCCCCCAAAGACATATGCCCGTCTCCTAAACCCCAGTGCCTGCAATTGTGACCTCACTTGGAAACACAGTCTTTGCAGGTGTAATCAAGTTAGGATAAGGTCACACCCATTAGGGTGGACTCTAACTGAATGTGACTGGTGTCCTCACAAGAAGACAAGACACAGAGACAAAAGGAGAAGCCATGCAATCAACGAGGCAGAGACTGAAGAGATGCATCTACAAGTCCTGGAACACCAAGGATGCCAGCAATTCCAGAGGCTACAAGAGGCATGGAACAGATCTTCCCTGGTGCCTCCCGGGAGAGCATGGCCCTGCCAGCACCTTGATTTAGGACTCCTAGCGTCCAGAACTGTGAGAGATTAAATTCCTGTTGTTTTAAGACACCCAGTTTGCAGTGCTTTGTGACAGCAGCCCCAGGAAATGAATAAACTTGGAATGAGGACATAGTAAAATTTTGTTATAATGATAATAGTGATAATATTAATAACGATAAAATTATAATTGAATGCATACTCAATGTCCTGGATTTCCATGAATTCTTACAACAAGGCCATGAAATAAGCACATCCATCATGACCCCCATGTTATAGAAGAGAAAACAGAAAGACAGGCAAGTTAAAATACTTGGTCAAGTCGACACCACTGGACAGGGAGAGAACTGAGACTCGGATGAAGGTCTGTCTCAGCCAAGAGCCCACACCGTTTCCCAGAGTATTTACCTCCAGATAAGATGTGCAAGGGTTGTACAAACAACAACGGTTTATCCCAAATTTGGAGACAGAGATAGCGTGGATCCTTTGCCAAAAACCTTAGTGCACTCCAGTTTGGAATGATTCTCAAAATTGTCATTTGGAGTTTGTCTTTGATTTCACCCAGAAATATTGACACACATGCTGTTATGACAAGACAAAACAGCCATCATGTGTAGTTCTTCATGGATCCAGAAATTAAATTTAACTGCATTTGCTGTAATTCATCCAAAATTTAAAATAAATATGAAAAGCACTGCTTTTTCCAAAGCTAGTCATCTCAATATAAATGCAATTTAGATGTTTAAATATGTCATAACTGTATCTATATCCACACCTTGTGCCTTTGTAGAAACAGTGTTTCTAGAGTATGTACTTCAGTAATAAAAAAAACTCTCAGGTTTAAAAATACCATATTAATAAACATTTATCAATTCCCATCAAGCAGAACAGGGAAACATATTGTCTTCTCTTATCTTATACTGGCTAGAATATATAAATTCATATTACAAACAGCTTCATTTTTCTTTCTTTCTTCTTCCTTTTTTTTTCTTCCATGCAAATACCACTCCGGGAGGGTTTTGCTCTGTATTGATCAGGGTTTCTCGGCCGTGGCACTGTTGATATTTGGGGCTGGATCATTGTTGCAGGGCTGTCCTGTGGATTGTAGGATGTTTAGCAGCATCCCTGGCCTCTGTCCATTAGATGCCAGTAGACAGCCCATCCTCTGCCCCAAAAACATCTCCAGACATTGCCAATGTCCCCCGGAGGAAGGGGCAACATTGCCCTTGGTTTAAAACCACTGTAGTAGATATAGGTACAGTACTAAATCTTTCTGGTGTTAAGTTGAAAGACTATGAATATTGAGCTTGGAATAAAGCCATATTCAAATAATAAGTCAGTAAAGAAATTGGAAGAATGAACAAATAGTATATCGTCCAGTAACTTCAACATTTCTCCCTCCCAGGATTCCATCAGCTCAGGGCCATCTCCTACGGGACTGTGCTCTTCTGCAGGGTGACTTCGGCCCCCTCTGTCCTCTAACCCCCAGAAAGCAGCCTTGCATTTTCTTCCTTAAGGTTCATAGCATCCCTGCTGGCACGTCCCTTCTCTATTTGCTCGGAGGCCCCAGGTTCACCTGCACCGAACGACTGAGGAAGAGGTGTCCTCTCTGAACAGTTATTGACACAACCAAAATAATTAAACCAATTGTGGCAAAATGGTTTCAGTCTTAAGACAACCTAATGAGATCCCCATGGAAGTATTTTCTAAGAACATTTGTGGTCTGGCTCTGTGCTAGCTGCATGGTTGTCCGTAAAGAATGGACAAAGCAGGCCTGGCCACTGGGAAGCACTGGCCACAGGAAAACGCCACCATGCTCATGAGGATGGAGTGGTTATCAGTGACTGTTGAGACAGCTGAGCCCCTGTGTCCCCAGGGCCTAACACCTCACCTCACACACAGCAGGTGCTCTGTGAACATTCGTGGAGAAAATGAATAAATTATCTTGGAAGGCATGAATAGAAGAGCAATATTGAGAATGATGGTGGTGATAATGCTGCTCCGTTGTGACCTGATCCAACTGTGTACGGTGCCTGTGGGGCAGGGGGCAATGCCGAGAGTGTATCAAGGAGAGGGCAAGGAGAAAGGATGATGAGAAGATGCAAGATCAAACCAAGTAAGCAGGAGAGATGCTCAGGAGAGAGGACTCGGGTGTCGTGGACAGTCATTTCCCCAACATTTGAAGACCTACCCAGTGCAAGAGGAATTAGACTCAGTCTCAATCATCCTGAGGCACAGAGCAGGGGCAGGTGCTGAGCACACTTGGCCATTGTCAGCCGTCAGCAGCCCAGCCTTGTTTAATGACTTCACACGGCCGTTCTGAAGATGCATTGCTCTTATCTCCTGTGGAATTGCATAGATGGCAAGGACTTCCTGCTTGGTGAGTGAGTTAGTCTCCCCGTGCTCAGATAAATAAATGTTGAAGTTATCACATGCTGCTTATTGAACACACAAGTTGCCAAATGAGGCTGGCTACTCACTGATTTTGTTAAGCTGTGAGTACTTGAATTCAATACAGAACATATTGCCTCTTGAAACACAGTAGAGAAAGCCATTTTCATCAAACTGTGCTCTTCTGAATTAGCTATTCAGAAGTTGCCTTCTGAAACTGCCTTTCAAATGACACCCTGGTTTAGGAGCGTTCCTCAGTCTTCAAGACCCATTCGTCTCGTCTTAGGCTTGACCATTGGACATCCCTCAGCACGACATGTTTATCTTCATATTTTATTTCCTATTTCAAGTGCTGGGAGACATCTTTACAACCTCAAAGCTTTCTAAAAATGAGTTTGTTCTAGCAGCAACCAGTTGGGTTCTTGATTTCTGCTGCAAATCCCAGAGAACTACTCACGCCAGAGCCCCTTCCTCTGCAAACCTGGCCCTGTCACTGACTCGGCTGCCAGGGGAGCTAACTGATGACAGTCATGAGTCCTGAGATGAAGAGGGGCCCGAAATAGGAGCGAAGACCAGTTGGTTTGCAGTGGGGTCCACGAAGAAGCAAGCATATGCCAACGAGGACACTTGGAGACCATTGTTAATGCATTTTTAATCTTTTGAGAAAACTCATGAACACCTGTGGGTTCCTGGACTCTGCGGGCTGCACACTTGGGTTGTATTCTGCTCTGAGCTTATTTTTCCTTCCTTGTTTCATCTTAAAGACATCTGCATGAGTTCCCATGGCCTTGGGTGTCTGCACGCGCTAGGATTCTGCTGGGCGCTACTGTCTCATTTCAATGATTTCTGCAACGATTGCCGTTCAACTAGGCAAATGCCCTTTTAAAAGGCAAAGCAAATTCTCTCTTAGATCAACTGGGGGTGAAACACAACATGGAAAATTCCAGTATCCATTAAAAAGAAGCTATTCCTGAAAAAGTTCCACGCTGCCATTTGAATTTATGCCCCTGGGGAAAAGTCAAAGCAATAGAAAACACAGCTCATTATTATTTGTGTAGATTATGCAAACTTTGCCTTTTAAAAAACAGTGACTAAGTTGCAGAGGATCAAGGAAAGAATTTGGACTGTATTTAAGTGAGAAGGATTAGCTTGCAGGATATTGATTTATAAAGGGCAACAACCAATTCCTTATATTCTCCACTGCATTTCTGTCTCCTGCACAGTAATTCCCAATGTTCCCTTTTGAAAGCCCTTGGTACTCAGTTAGCCCCGAGGTATAATGTTTGATAATATAACTACTGCTTCTGTCACTGCGTTTTGTACAAATGCATTATATGTGGCCCAGAATGGTAAAGATTTATGTATGGGTATGGAAAATAAAAATCAGCATTGATTAAAAGCCCCAGATAGACCATCCAATACTGCCCAAAGAACATCCGTTATTTTGCATTTTGACGTGGCGATTGATAACTCATAAATGCGAGCAGGAATGACGAATGCGGGTGGAAACTGGCTTTGACAAAAACGATAACAGTATCAGTCTCCAGGGGCGATGGAGGTATAAGCAGGAGCTGTTTAAAATATTTAATCATTTTATGAAGGCTGCAAGATGCTGTTTGACCCTGAAGGAGTGTGAATGTCACATGGATCAGAAATTGCCGAGTCTTTGAAGTGAAATAAAAAAATGGTGTTATTATAGATCCTTCTTGACATCCTATCATTTTTGTATAGGATTAAAAATATGTATACAAAGCACTAGATAAAGGACTCCAGCAAAGGATGTATTAGTGGAAGGGAAAGAAAGTCAAGACATATCGGTTGTGAAATTTTACTTCGAAATCCCAAAGCATTTCTTTTATTTTCTTCCGAATGGCAAGAATAGAGCCAAGGGCTCCCAGTAAAAAGAGGCCTTTGGATTTTAAATAAAGGGTAAATTATGCTTTACTTGCACTACCTTGGGTCCAACTGCTGGGATTTTTTATCTCCTTTTTCCCGCGCTCTGGCCTCACGGGCTCTTGGGTTTGCAGTGTATGTTTATATATGGGCAGCCACACAGGACAGAGAGGGCTGTAAATAAACATGGGGCCCATTTATACACCGTGCGAGGGGTTTTATTTGGTCCACAGTGAATTGGTAATCTTGGTTCTTAACTCCCGTGCTGTTCACACTCCTGGTCTCCAGCAGCCACGCCTCTGAGGATGCGCAGGTGGCCGGGCCACCACTGAATTCTCCAGGAGTTTCCCCCGGAGTGAGCATCACCTCGTGGTTCACGGCGCAGTGGCGGCGAACGAAACATTGTGCTCACCATTTCCTTGTATCTCTGTTTCTCTTCTTGTTCCCCCCTCTGGAATTTTCCCTCCTTCCCAATTTTGTTTTGTCTGTGGCATGTGGTGTTAGGAGTGGTTTCTTTCAGCACTTTTTTGTCCTCTCTTTTCTAGGACCGTGTGCTGCTGTTTCGTTGTTCTAAAGTCTTTTTCCCAGTCGTTTTGAACCATTCTGTAGATTTCCTGGTGTCTGATTCACTTGACCTTGGCCGGTGAATTGTGCTCTCTGGGGTGGAGCTACACGTGTACGGACACTTCCAGCAGGGCGAAGGCTTGGAGACAGTTGCCCCTCTGTTCAGGCTTAGCGTTGTCGTCCTCTTGTGTCGCAGTTTCCTAGCGGCCGCGATCGGGTGTGAGGGCAGCGCCCCTCACAGCGGCGGCCCGTGTGGGTGGAGGATCACCGCCTGTGTGAGGCTTTGTGGGTTCCCCTGACGACGTCACCCTGCACGAGTACCCACACTCACGCACACCATCACACACTCACACATACACTCATGCAGTCACACGAACCCACATTCTCTCTCACATACTCCCGCACCTTCATATACACAAACTCTCACACACACACTCACCCCACACACACTCACACACTCTCACTCACAAACACAGTTCTCCAACACTCAGGAAAGAATTGGAGGTGGGTTGTCACCAGTGCTTTGTCCCCTGTGTAACTGTGCTCGTTTGTCACACATATTCTGCTCATACCTGACAGAACACGAGGACATGGCCATAGGAAGGGTCTCTGTCCCTACAAAATGCCACCTACGTTGCAGTCCATTAAAACTATGATGGCTCCTTCTTTCTGCACTATCTGGAGACCTGTCACCAGGGCAGAAACAATAGGGGGTCTCCCTTCCGGCCCCGTCAGTCTCACTGACCTGGACCCCCGCCCTCTGTCCCTGTCAATCTCCACACCCTCTGCCTCTGGGGAACTCTGAGCTGCCGCTCTCTGGGAGGGCAGCATCCCAGGCAGCCAAGAAGCCGCCCACTAGCCATGACACCTTGTGTTCTCATAGAAAGCAAGAAATCGCCAGATAATGCCACCCCAACCTCTGACAACAGACAGAAATCCTGCGGGGATGGAGCACGAAGGCCCTTTAGGTTAAGGGGAGTCTTCATCTGTGTGGGCCTCAGTGGCCCTCTGCACCACCTCAAGTGCCTGCTGTGGCTCCGGGGCTCACTACTGTCGCTCACCCGCCACCGCTTCCACCCTCCATCTTCTGCCCCCTCCACCTCCACCTCCTCAACCTCCACCCCCATCCCCTCTACCTCCACCCCTTCCACCTCCTCCACCTCCACCCCCATCCCCTCTACCTCCACCCCCTCCACCTCTCCACCTCCACCCCCATCCCCTCCACCTGCAACCCCCATCCCCTCCACCTCCACCCCTTCCACCCCTTCACCTCCACCCCTTCCACCTCTAACCCCCATCCCCTCCACCTCCACCCTTTCCATCCCCTCCACCTGCAACCCCCATCCCCTCCACCTCCACTCCCTCCACCTCCACTTCCTCCACCTCTCCACCTCCACCCCCTCCACCCCTTCCACCTCCACCCCCATCCCCTTCCACCTCCACTCCCTCTACCTCCACCCCTCCACCCCCCTCCAACCCCTCCATCTCCACCCTCTCCACCTCCACCTCTGCCTCTTCCACCCCCTCCACCTCCACCCCATCCACCCCCTCCGTCTCCACCCCCTCCAGCTCCCATACCCTCCACCTGCATCTCAGGGCTTTGTTGCTGGTGTTCCTGAATGTTTTTATCTCTTATGGCAAGCTCTCTCTCTCTAGTCCCACCTGAGGGACCTCTTTGGGGCCTGAATTGAGATGCTGAGAGATCTTTATAGGCAGCCTAGGGGCATAGTGCGGGGGACTAAGATAGGAACCATGATGGCAAGGGTGATGAGGTGCCGCTGACAAGTGGCCCAACACCAGGCCCTGAGGTCAGTGTTCCACATGCACGAACTCACTCGGTCCTCACCATCACCTGTGTGGAGGTACATTTGTTATCCCTATTACAGAGTGGGGAAGGGCGGCACTGGGGAGGAATTAACCTGTCAAGGAGGCAGAGTTTGTAAGGGATGGAGCCCTGAGTGAGCCCAGGCTGCCCAGCTCCCGAGTCCTGGCCCCCAAATCTCTGCCTTGTTGTTTCTAATCAATGAAAGAGAGAGAGCGAGCACATCATCTCTTCCAGCACCAACACAACACCCACCCTGGTAAGCTGAGTAATGGTCCCCTAAAGGATGTCCAGATCCTAATCCCAGGAACCTGTGATTGTGGTACAGAAGGACTTTGCAGATGTAATACAGTTAAGGATCTTGAAATGGGGAGTGTTATGGGTTGTATCATGTCCCCCCAAAAGATAAGTTCAAGTCCTCACTCTCAGTATCTGTGAATATGACCTTATTTGGAACTAGAGTCTTTGCAGATGTAATTAATTTAGGATGAGGTCATATTGGGGTAGGGTGGGCTCTAAATGCAATGACTGGTGTCCTTATGAGAAGAGGAGAAAAAACACAGGGACGTACGAGGAGAATACCACGTGACGATGGAGGTAGAAGCTGGAGTGCAGCTGCCAAGGAAGGCCCAGCACTGCCGGCCGCCACCAGAAGCTGGGAGAGAGGCCTGGAATGGATTCTCCCTCCAAACCCCAGAAGGAACCAACCCTGTTGACGCCTTGATTTCAGGCTTCTGGCCTCCAGAACTGTGAGGCAATAAATTTCTGTTCTTTTAAGCCGCCTCGTTTGTCACAGCAGCCACACGAAGCCACTGCAAGAGATTATCCTGGCTTGTCTGGGTGGGCACTAAATGCAACCACTCATATCCTTATAGGAGGGAGGCAGAGGGGTATTGGTTGGACCACAGAAGAGAAGAAATCCATGTGATGGAATCGGAAAGAAGCAGAGTCAGAGAGAGGAAATGTTACACAGCTGGCTTTGAAGATGGAGGAAGGGGCCGTGAGCCAAGGAGTGGAAGGAATGCCGTTCCAGACACTGGAAAAGGAAAGGAAATGGATTCTCTCCCAGAACATTGGAGGGAGTGTGACCCTGCCAGCACCTTGACTTTGCTCAGTGTCGCTGATCTAAGACTTCTGGTGGCAGAACCAAGAGAATAACATTCTGTTGTTTTCAGCCACCAAATCTGTGATAATTTGTTACAACAGCCACAGAAAACCAATGCGTCTACCATTGACTGAGTTTTCCATGTATAAGGCACTGAACTAAGTATTTCATATATTTTATTACATCTAGTCCTTCATCAATCCTTGCAAGTAAATTATATCATCCCCGTTTTACAGAGCAGTAAACCAAGGCCAGGCAGAAAACTATATCTCGCCCAAGATCATACCATTAGGAAGGATTGGAGCTAGGATTTGGACGCGGGCACGTCTAACTATGAGCTCCAAGGTCTCAGCCTTAGTCACCATGCAAGGAAGCTTCTTGACAGAACATCCTGACATGTTCCTCATCCCCACTCCAGGTCCTGGCTATCGTATAGGAGGCTATAGGACTGTTTCCAGCTCTGACATCACAATGCCAGTCCCCAGCTCAAAAAGCACCAGAGCTGCTGATTTGGCACAAGGCCTCAGCCTGGCTTTCAGGGCATTTTAACCTGACCCACCCTAACCTTCTAACTTGAACTCCCACAACTTCCTTGGGCGCACCCTTGTTCCATCCAAGCAGGCCTACTTCTGATCCCCAGCTCCAAGCCTTTGTGCAGGCATTTCCTCACCTAGAATATCTTCCTTCTCCCTGTCTGCTTGTTAAGAGAAAACTAAGATTCTATGCAGCTTTTCCAATTGTTTGAGTCCATCCCAGTATCTCCTTCCTCTGAATTCCCGTCCTACTTGGCACACAGTTTAGTATACAATTATTCTTTATTGATTTCATATGCAATAATTTTGTCTTCCCTAGCTGGACTGTCAATTTCTTGAGAACACTAAAAACAACCTAAGAAAAGCTCTCTATCCTCAGGAAGCTTATAGTTCAGCTGGGGAGACAACATTTCTTCACAACAGGACAATCGCAGCAAAGTATCAGATTTAATGTGGCGGCTGCAAGAAGCATGTTGAGAACACGAGACTGGAAGTCAAGAGAACTGGGGTTAGCCCTGGTTCTATGCCCTTGGGGTGTCTCTCCACCTCGCCAGGTCTCTTTTTCATTATCTAAAACAGTAGACAGTTGAGCTAGACAACCTCTAACATCTTTTCCATCTCCAATATCCTATGGTCCAGAGTTGGCTTCGGGACATGCTCCTAACCCGAAAACACATTTCCCCTCACCCGAGAATTCTGCCAGAGACTCTGTGAGTCACATTTCCACATGAGCGCCGTGCTGCAGCTTATTAATCATCCCGAAAACCTGGGTCATGTATAATTCAGATCCAGGGAAGCCCTACTTGCCACCAAGTCTTTGCTGGCACTGGAAACTTGAAAGCTGTCCCTGACTTCTGCTACCTTGGCAGGATGCAGTCAAACAATGCCCTCTTAACCAAGGAACTGGAAAAAGGAACCAAAAAGCCAGTGCACATTTTGGCCAGACTTCTATGTCTGGCATGGGCATGAGAGGAAGTTCTAGACCAAAAGAGAGGTCTATGAAGCCATGGCTCTCTCCTGTTAACCATCCACCTGCCATCCCTGGCCTTCACAATCAGCCTCCAGGCAAACTTTACATGCAGTAGCTTATTACTCTATTTAAAACCAAATCAAGGTCATGAATAATGAAGTCCCAGGGCACAGTCCACCAATTCGGCATCATCATGACAACAGTGGACACTCTGGTAGAGATGAGCTGAAGCCCACAGAGACGGGACAGCTCAATCGAAAAAGAAATGCTGTGCTACTTCCAACAAAAAGACAGCCCATCAGTGGTGACAGTCCCTACAAACTACAATCAAATATTTTCCCCAAAAGGCCATTAGATGCCCACTCTGGCTGTGGCTACACATAGTAGCAGCTGCAGAACAAGCATGAAAAAGGTTCCCATTCTCATTTCACGTCAAACTAATGTGCGATCCTGTCTCCATGATGGCATCTCTCAGAGCTGCAGGACTAGCTCCCCCGCAACCCCCAGCCACCCTGTCCAGACACAGAACCCTGGTTGGGTGGAACAAAAATACTGAGCAGACTGGTCCCAAGACCCTCCCTTCCTCTCATTGTGATGATGACTTAAACATGCTTTGCCAATGGCATTGTTGAGTAATTTTCTATTAGAGTTTCACACCTTGTTAATATTAGTATTGTTATTATCTTTTCCATATCAAAGGCATTCACATGCAAGTCTTTTATTTTGGAGAGAGATGTAAAATCACCAGCACTAGTTAGAAAATGTAATGTTGCAGCACTGCCCAATAGAACTTTCTGCAATGATGGAAATGTTCCATAATCTGTGCTGTCCAAGGTGGTAGCCACTAGCCAAATGTAGCTGCTGAGCACTTAAAATGTGGCAAGTATGGCCAAGGGACTGATTTTTAATTCGATTTAATTTACATGTGTTTAAATTTAAATTTAAAAAGCCTCAAGTGGCTGGTGGCTGCCATACTGGACAGAGCAGGCCATGTTTTCTCACTCTTATTTCGGATTTTATTCTGTCATTCATTTAACCAGCATTTACTGGGAGCTAACAGTATTCTAGCATGGTGTCAGACCTCAGAGACGTGAGAATGAACAAGGGGCAGCTCCTGATGACAAGAAAAGCACTACAGTGGAATGTCAGTCCCCAGTCGCAGTGTAGTGTGAAGGAGATATAGAGGATACACAGGAGAGAAACTATTATCGGTCGAACACCAGTCTTTTCAAGTCTAGTACTATACTAGACGCTTTGCATATGTTAATCTCACTCAATGTACCTGATAAGCAATGAGATAGGCCTTTTATAGATGAAGAAATTGAAACTCAAAGACTCAGAAAGGGTAAATGATGTGGCTAAGGTCTGAAGATATTAAGTGACAGTACCAGTGTTTGAACCCAAAATTAAATAAGATCTTCCACGAGGAGATGAAACTTGGCCTGATTCTTAAAGGATCGGGTTTAATCCAGGTCAGACTTGGGAGTAAGTGTGAAGCAAAAGAATGGGGTGGAGGGCAGGAGGATGGTAGTGGAAAAGCAATCCTACAAGAGGGAACAGCTTGTGCAAAACAGAGTTCCACGTCTGGGAATGGCAGGGCTGGGGAGAGATGGGGCCAAGAGGGAAGGCCACAGCCAAGTCATGGTCTGAGAGCTGTGATTAGGGACTGGAGTTCTATCCTGAAGGTCACAGAAACACCAAAGACTCTTAAAGGAGAATGAATGTCTGGTGTTGGAAAGTCCACGCTGGTGGCACAAAGGACACGGAGCGTGCAGTCACGGGAAGGCAGGAGAGCAGCTGGAAGAGGGCCTGCATGAAGATGGTGGGGACGGGCATTGTGGAAGGATTCAGAATTGTTAAGGAGCAGAGGGCTATGGGACTACGTAAGTGACCGGGTGTGGAGGGCACAGACGGAGATCCCCAAACTTCCTGCCTGAGGGCCGTAGGTGGAAGCCGCAGTCAAGCTCTCTATTCCCCAGCCTGAAGCTGCTCTCCAAGCAGCTCAATTAGGGTCCCTCCCTGTGGGACGTCTTCTTCCACCTTCGCTAATCCCTAACCCTCCCTTCACCTAAAGACTATCGAAGAATCAGGATGTTCCTGGAGGTTCCTTCCAGAACGGGCATAGACAAGACTCTCTTCTTGGGCCAAAGATGTGAGCTCCAAATTATTTGCTTATGAATGCTTATCAGGAAAAAATATATCTTTAAAAGTCTGTGCACTTAACTCAATACAGACTTAATATGGGTATAATTGTTTATTTATAAATTATAAACATGTATACTAATAGTATATTGATTATAATCTACAAGAAATAGATAGTAAAATAAGATTACACAAATAATGTTTTTAATTATTTTACTTATTAATGGTTCAAGTTTTAAATTAATTGACATTTTTTATTAATTAATTTTTTATATTAAGCGATGTGATTGAATATGTTTCATTACCTTTGAGAGTCTTGCTGAAAACCAGTGCTTATCCAAGCGTGGCTCAACGCCATTCGGGGTCCTCAAGACCCATTCCGCCAGTCCGTGAGGCCAAAACCTTTTCCATCCTAATTCTGGGTGTTATTTGCCTTTTCCGCTGTGTTGACATTGCTTTGATGGTGCAAAATCAACGGTGAGCAAAACCACAGGCACCCACGCACACCCACAGCAGCAGGCACTGCATTTTTCACTGCGACAACCCACATTACCAAAAAGCCAGTTTCACTTCCCTGATGAAGTGATAAGAATCATTCTTTTATTAAATCGTGGTCCTCACATACACGTCTTCTTAATATTCTGAGTGATGAGGCAGAAATTGCACATACAGCCCTTGAGCTGCCGCCAGAGGAAGACCATGGCCTCCATGAGTAGCATCTGGGGGACTCACGGAGCTGAACTAGCCCCTTTTTTCCCCAGAACACCATTTTTCCTCAAAAGGATGACCAAGAGACAAACTGTGGCTATCCACACTTGGATATTTGGCAGACCTTTTCTCAAAACAAACAAAGTGAGCCTGTAACTATACGGAAAACAATTGATAGTGTTTGTTGCCAAGGGTAAAATTCAATCTTTTGAGTGAGAATTCAAAGTTTGAAAAACATTATCTATCGCCATGAGCTTGACAGCTTCTCAAAATTTGCATAGCTCAGCGGACCAATATCTTCAAACCAATGCGAAATATTACAAAATCATGCATGGGCGAAGAATTCATTCAAAGTGCGAGAGAGACCACTGAGTTTAATATTAGAAAGCACAGAAGTTCATTGATATGGTTTCAGCTTCTATTACTAACAATTTTTAAGAAATACCCATTTGTCGAGTTTTGGTGTAGTATCAAAGAAGAATATCTACAATTATCTGAAAAGACTATTGACATATTTCTCCCTTTTCCAGCTACAAAGCTGTATGAGGCCAGATTTGCCTCACATATTTCAAGGAAAACAACATATTACAGTAGATTGAAGGCAGAAGCAAATATGAGAATCCAAATATGTATTAAGCCATACATTGAAGAAATTTGCAAAAATGTAACAATGCCACTGTTCTCATTTTTTTTTTGTTTGGAAAATATAGCTATTTCTTCAAAAATATATATTTTATGTTAACATAAAGTAAACAGCAATGTGTTTATTGCTGTTGTGTTTAAATGAATTAGTAAAGAAATACTTCTAATTTTCTCAGTTTTAATTTCTAATATGGTAAATACCAATAGACATATTCCACATAAATAAAGCTCCTTGAGGTCACCAATAAATTTCTAGAGTGTAAAGGGGTTTTAGGATCAAAAAGTTTGAGAACTGCTGATTTAAGCTACTGTGATACAATTTAAAGAACAGTTCAAAATTTAGGTTCTTTTTAATATTTAATCTATATTTGGTTATATTCGCCATCATTGTTGAAAACAATACCTCACAAAGGTACAATATGTATAACTAACATTGAGGACAACCTTCATCCTTAAGGATAATGATTGTGAAAACATATTTCCAATCCTGCTCTTGATCATTTTTGAGTTTTTGGTCAACTTTCTGTCAGATTAGAATTTTCTTGTGGCAGAAGCAGCACTCCTCTGAAGAGCAGAAATGTCAGAAGTGGCGATTTCTTGTCGTTAGCTTCTTGCATTGCAAGCATTACCTTCAGTCTACAGTTTCTTTGTGGGAATCTTCCTAAGCCGTATGTCCATTGTGCAAGGGTTGGTTTGATTAAGACTTGAAAATATGACTCATAAAGCCACTTAACTGGGCATGTGTAAACTGCAGTTCTCTGGATGTCACCGCCGATCTGCCCTCTGCTTTGTGGAGTTCCATCCCTACCTACCCTCAACCTACCTGCAGGACTGTGGGACACATGTGATTGATCATCTAACACAGCGAAAATACGAGACACCAAGGTCAACCTAGATTGTGATGCTTGAAAATTTCACTTTCTTCTTAAAAAAAAAAAAATATATATATATATATATACACACACACATATACATATATATTATATACAGTCAGCCCTTCATATCCACAGATTCCACAACCATAGATTCAACCAATAGCAATGGAAAGGCCTACAATGGTTGTGTCTGTACTGACATGTACAGACTTTTTTTTCTTGTCATTATAGCCTAAGCAATGCAGTATAACAACTATTTACATAGCATTTACATTGTATTAGGTGTTAGAAGTAATCTAGAGATGATTTAGAGTATACAGAAGTATGTGTGTAGGTTATATGCAAATATTATGCCATTTTGCATAAGGGACTTGATCATTTGCATATTTTCATATCCACTGGGGTTCTGGAACCAATCCCATGCAAATATCAAGGGACAACTGTATACATAATGTATATATTGTATATACATGTACAATCTTCTTGCACCCCAGTAAATCATTGAGCATATTGAACATATTATCTGGCACCCCCACTTTGAAGCTTGCTGGATAAAGACCCCCAGTCAACTGAAAAGACCACTTGTCTCTACATGATATTGCTGACCACAGGTACTCACAATGGGGAAGAGCAGAATGGACTTTCTTTCCTCGCCCATGAAAGGTCCAGCACCTGGAGGATGTTTAATCTTAGAATTGCAGGGTTGGAAAACAGATGAGTGGCTTTCCCCAGGGAGGGTCCTCAATGTCCCTTGGTAACTTATTCTTGTGATGAACATCTGCACTTGTGAATTTTTTTTAACACTAATATTATTCCACTATTTTGTGGTCCACTTTCACTCTGTTCCCTGGAAATTGGTTGCTCAGGAAAGGTGAGAAAGCTGGCCTCACCCTGCTGTGCACATTCAAGATAAACAGCAGCAGACCGGAGGCATTTAGAAAGTGTCAAACAGCTTCGTCAGCTCCTGCGTTTCTTGTGGGGCTCGCGAAGGATGACATGGTGCTGGTTATTACAAAGAGCTGTCTACGAACCCGCCTCGCTCTGAGCACAGAGCCCACTGGACGTCGTGCTGCTTGGCGGAGCCCTGGCTTCTAAAAGCCATTGGGAGAGCCTCGCTCTCTCCCTCACGGGCTTCCCACAGCTGCTCTGAACTCCGCTCTTTCCGGAAGGACAACACATTACTGGAGCTTCATGTATTTTCCCAAGAGGCACTTTAGAGACCTGGGTGTGATGCCCAGTCACGTGGTTTGATGTTTTTCTGCCATTTTTGACCTGGGTGAATCTCAGAGTAAAGTGCATTTGAAGTACAGCACCAAATACTGTGGCAGGTTACAGGGTTCACACGGCCAGAGTATGGCGTCTTAAATCATTCAATTTTCAAAGGTCCCTTTTCCCTGCTAGGAGAAGGGTGTGCAAGGGGGATGGGAGCGCGAGTACAAGGATGGATTATCTCATTTCGTGTAGCCTGACTCTGTCTAACAAACCATGCAATTAGCAGCAATACAAATGGAATCTCCCTCAATCAAAATAAAGCGTGAGTCCACTCTGGAGGATTTACTGGCAAGGCTTTCTCCATGGAGCTTTCTAGATTTTTCTGAAGACAAAGTGGTGAGTCAATTTGCAGTTCGGCAAGGTGTGGACTCTTGTCTCCCTGCTCCTCCTCCCCGCCCCATGGCTTCCCTTCCCTGCCTAGCCCGTTCATGTCAATATCCTGAGAACTGAATCTGAGACAATGTGTAATTATACAGAAGAAAAATCTGTCAGAGGATAGCTGAAGTTGCTTAAATTGTGCTGATTTACAAAGATGAGAGAGTTTTTTACTCAACTAAAAAAATACCTTTTTGCGTGTGTAATGGCAAACAACCTCCTGCAAAGTCAACTCCTTTTCTGAAAGTCATTGCTAGTTTTATAATTTCTGAGTCATTAGATAACAGATAGAACTCCACACTTAGTGGTTTCAAATGTTTATGGTCTGCAATTCATTCTTAATGAGCTCTCTCCATGTCTTTATTCTTCTTCGCACCCTCCTGCTGGGAAGTGTCTTCCTCTGCCTTGCCTTTTGTTAATGATTCCACAATCATTTCAGAGCCATTTCTCCTGCCTTATGTAATTCTGACACCACCGAAGAGCCCAGCTCACTGCCTCACAGTTGGAAATGTAACCTTTAATGTATTAATTTCTCTTGCTCAAAACAATTTAACCTCTGTCTTGGTTTTGTGATTGCTAAGTGTTCCAATTAAATGCCTCTTTCATTTTTTGTCCTGGAGGGCTGGATTTTTCCCGAATTATGTTTAACACACCCTACCTCTCCAGCGACCAGCACGCTGGGCTCCCTCACGCGCTCACCATCAATCCATTATCTACCGCATGAGTTCCTGTCACATTTTCAAAACACCTCCTTCCCCAAAAAGATTAATTAAAGTAGTTTTAAGTGCTAGGCAGCATTGTCTGCGGAGGAGAAGCAGATCACTTGAGCCCAAAAGGTAGAGGCGACCAGGAAGAGAAAATACTGCTCTTCCCACCCCCCATTTCTGAACCTGTTGGGTCAGTTCACACTGGCCAGCAAACCGCTACTCAGATGTGGAGAAGTCCTTGTCAGGATGCACCCACGTCAGCCAGTGTGAGACGGGGAACATCAATCACTCAATCACGGTAACAAAAGCCTCTGGACACTTGGCTTTTGCATCTCACCACCTGCCTCCACGCAAAACAGGCCCAGCGAGATGGGATATCTACTGAAGGATCCCTGCGCCCGGGCGTGGGGTGCCCAAGCCCTTCACAGTCCACCCTCGATGTGTAAAACAACTGAAAATAAACTCGAGTGACAACTTTGGATGGTCCATTCACGGCCCAGCACTCAGAAGCTTCAGCCCTGCTCCCAGCTGGGTGAGCACTGTCATGGCACCAACACCCGTGAGCAGAGGTTCCCTTCTCTGGAGGGTCTTCATTTCAAATTGTCCTGTGGTCTTGGTGCAAAGAGCTTATGCTTTAAATCAACTACTTTCCTTCTTTCAGAGGCTTGGGAAGCAAGGCTTTTTTAGAGCTGGAGGCTGGGGGCCCTACCAGCCCTCTAGTGCACTGGAAAGAGTGCCCATAGGAAGAACTCAAATCCATGTTGACAGAAAGGATTTGCGGAGCCAGTCAGTGGCATGGTGGTGAAGTTCGCGCACTCTGCTTCAGTGGCCCGGGGTTCTCAGGTCCAGATCCCGGGTGCGGACCGATGCACTGCTTGTCAAGTCAAGCTGTGCTGGCATCCCATATAAAATAGAGGAGGATGGGCATGGATGTTAGCCCAGGGCCAGTTTTCCTCAGCAAAAAGAGGAGGATTGGCAACGGGTGTTAGCTCAGGGCTAATCTTCCTCACACACAAAAAAGAAAAAGAAATGCTTTGCAATCAAACGTTCTGTGGTCTAACTGGAACAGATTCTCCAAGACAGTCAATGCTTACAGCATAGGCTGCCCAGCTGGGTCATGCCTTTCCCAATTTGCATTCAGAACAGCTATTTACATATCCATTAATTGCATTTCATCCTCATGCCCGTGGTCAGTCAGGTGAGAAGCCGGGGGCATAGCCTGGGCCAGGGTGGCCTATGGGTGGTGAGAGAGAGATAGTCAGATTTGGCTGTCTCCTCTCTTTTGAGGGTGAATGAATAGATGGTTTTGGTAAAAACTGAAATGTCATCTATAGGGCACCTTAATGACCACAGCTCAATTAATTCATCATTTTTAAAAATTTATACAAATTGTGTCCGCACTGTTGAAATCTTCCCTGTCTACTTCAATATTGATCACAGCCCTTCACTGGGGACCTCAGTGAGTCTCTTTCTTTACTAATAGAAATGCAATAGATGCCTTTCTCCCCCCAGAGCAAACCAGGAATTTGTCACCTCCTCTGAAATTCTAAAAGGGGCCTGTCAGAAACTTCCACAAAGTTCTGTATTCGTTTACTGAGGACTCCTTTGGCCTCTGCCTGAGTTTATCCTGGCATTCAGAAAGTAAACATGAAAAACCTTTAAGTAGGAATCCACTGCCTGGTGGAAGGTTAGCTCAGCAAAATAATACCGCCCCCACTGTTGGAGCACTATCAAAATGTTTGGAAGTATCGTCTTTGAAGTAATCAGCTTTGGAGCATTTTAAAATAGTTTCAGAGTTTTCCCAAGTCGACTTTTTTTAGCCAGTGTCAATGGGCTATGAATTATTCTTGCAAAAAAATAAGTTGAAAGTTATTGAGATCTAACTACTAGTTTATAGGAAGCACAGGGATAGAAGAACATGCTAAACGTCCCAGAGGGATGCAGTCAGCAAAATCCAGAATGCAGGGGATTCCGTAGAAATGCCCCACTTCATCAAATAAATGACCAGGAAACACAGAGGGCAAACCTATAGGTTCAGACCCTTAAGAAGCATATGAAGCAAATACAATATATGGACCTTGTTTAGACTCAGATTTGAAAAAAACAACAGTGGGAAACACATAAAACAACCAAAGAGAACACTGGCTAGATATTCAATGTTTTTAAGAAATTGTTGTTAAGTTTGAGATGTGATAATGGCATTGTGCTTATTTTTGTTGTTTGTTGTTTTGTTTTTAAGAGTCCTTGTTAAAAAATACTGAAGTACTTATGGATGAAACGCTATGACATCTGAGATTTGCTTTTAAATAACCAATTGTTGGGGGAGAGGTTGGGCAAGAGGTGATGGTCGTTGGAGCTGGATGAGTCAGTGAGCAGGTCCCCGGGGCTGAGCCTCTGGGTGACTGTCACCGTCCTGCTGTGAAGAACCCAAAGCCCTTCACCAGCTCATTTAAGGCACTACTGGTAAGAAAACTCATCAGCCCCATTATTATGATTTTCCTTCTTCAGACAAGGGACCTCACGCACCCTCCGAGGCCTCTCCAACATAGATGGCTCAACACAGACGTGGCTGTTGATGCTCCCATCTCATCATCGCCAGGGAGGGTCTGGAAATAGACCCCGCAGTCTCCTGCCTGGAGTATCCCCAAACAGGCATATTTGTTTGGGGTCCTGAGGGGATCTGGTCCTCTAAAAAGAAATCACTTCAGAATGTTGAACTCCTTACCCATCACATCTAACATATTGCAGCACTTTTTTTGTTTGATTAAAAAAAAAAACACCCTCTTGTGTTTCTCGTTACAAACACACAAATGCTTATTGCAGAAAAGTTGATGAAACACAAGCAAGACAAAAGAGGAGAAAAGAAAACTAACCATAATCTCACCTTATACTTTTTTCAAAAATGAAAACAACTATATACAAATCCTCCACTAAATAACTCTCAGGAGGTTAAAAAAAAATCCCCCCATGCTTTCCAGAATTTGGTTAAAAAGAGCTTGAAAATCTTAGCACTTCTCCTACTTATAAAGAAATTTAAAAGGGAACTGGGCCATTTTTTTTAGAGTTCTCTTATTTTAAAAGCAAATGAAAATATTTTAAGGGTTGCATAAGAATTTTGAATGCTGGAATGCAGCAGACGCCACTTCTCAGTACTTCCACGGCGAGCCAGCCAGGAAGCAGGGAGGCCGTGCAGTTCTCGTGGCCAGGTGGGGAGACTGGGAATGAAAATCAAATCCTTTCCAATTGATATTTTGGAATCTGGCTCTGGAAAGGCTTCTGAACCTGTCTTGATGTCGGTTTGTTGGGTGCCCTTTTGCTGAGTATTGTAATAACTAACCACAATAGCAATTGCAATGTGACAGAGATCGTATAAATGAAGACCTAATTATAAATCTTTTAATGATTGCTTGGCTAGGAGCTGCCCTCTGAAAATCAGAAGCAACCTTTTAGTGAGCCCTATCGATGCGTTCCTCATATACAAGTGTTTCAGAAACTAAAACCATTGTAATTGTCCCGATAGGATAGAACAATCAGATTAAGTTCCGATTTTCTTATTTCGGTAGCATTTTGTCCTTTGCTAATGTCAACTTAGCTGTTTAAAAAGTATACCTTTTTGGCAAACAGTTTATTCTTTCCCTTCCTTCATTTCCAGCCTTCTTTGGTCCCTGAATTTTTAATATCTTTACCATGAGGGAGGGGCAGAGACTCTTGACCTTGAGCCAAATTAAAGAAGACTTTCTTTCCTAGGAATAAGTCTCCCAGGTAATAATCATTTGCCTTATCAGAGCAAAGTCTGCATTGATGCTGCACATTAGCCATAAACCTGTTTTCTCTTTGGCAACTCTTTACTTTCACTATTTTTTACCTTTTCTCAAACAAGTTCACAGGTGGAGACACACGCTATCATTATAAAAATCTTGTTGATAGTAATTTTTAAACATTTGAAATGGAAAATAGAGCTGCAATAATGAAGAGTTTTGGAGGAGAAAATAAAGAGAAAAACAGGATCACACAGTGCGTGAATAGCTTGGTTTCTTCAATTAAAGATAAGCCCCGACTGCACTGTCCACTCTTGATAGTCAGCAGACACTTTGCATCTTGGCCTCTTGGCACCAAATTTACTGGTGTCGTTTTGTTGACATACTGAGGTGGGGCATGGCCTATGCCCTGTGAAGATCACGGCCCCACAGACGTGCATCCCGAGTCACCTCACCCCCCGACCTTGTCCCCACTGCACACTCTAGACAGGGAGGTGAACTATGGAAAATTGGGCTGGTCAGGCTGGAAGACGGTGCACTTGCAGAGACACAACCGAAGTGCATGTTCAGACCCAAACACAGAGACTGGAGTGAACTGGAAATAAGGACAAACTTCTTTTGATTCTTAGAGCTTCGAGCCTCTGGCCATAGTCTGCTCCTCCCTCCCCCAAACCTTTCTTTAAAACATATACGGCTCCATCTGGCCCCCAAACAACTGAATAGGAAAGAGCGTCTTGACACGGATGGTGTTCGGGGCTACACGTTCTCACATGAGGAGCACTGGTGCAGGCGGGAGCCCTGGGTGGCTGGAGGACAGGACGTCAGAGCGGGGGCTGGCTGGTGACCACACCCCACCTCCTCAGCAACCTTCCCAGACCTCAGACTCTTTCCTTCACCCATTCCTGCCTCAGACCCTGGCTTCCTTCACTCAAAAGGCAAACTCAGGGGCAGAATCAGAGGCAGCGGTCCAAACCACGGACTCCAAATTGCTGTCCTCCCGATACTCTTCCCCCTCCTTAAGGACCGTTTGCGAATCTCTCCCAAGGGAAAGCTTGTCCCCTGACTCGCTTTGGTCCCATTATAATTGGCAGGATTGATTCAGCGCTCTCTGGGGGTTGTTTTTTTAGTGACATGGAATAAAACTATGAGGGATGATGTTTTCTTCTCTATCCCAGATCATGTGAACATACCAGTCAATCTGTTCGAGGGGAAATCTTTGCCCTAGAATATATGCTCGCATCAAGTGAAATCTGAAAGGACGGATCTCAAGAAGATACGTTAAAAAAGAGAGAAAAGGAAAGTATTCGTGTGGCTCTGTCTTCATTATTTAGAAAGCTCATGATGTGTGACCTCTTCAAAATCGTTTTTATGTTCATATATAATTTTTATTTTATTTATATAGTTATTATAATATTTGTTTATATTTTATGTAATTCTCATTAATAGCCAGGTCATACTGTGTCACTAAAACAACAAAATATTCAAATACCATCCCTTTTGATAGTTTTGGCTGCTAGAAACTCACATGGGCCTCTTGACTGTGCCATGGTGTCACCAGAAAGGTCATCAGTCCCGGTCATTGAAACCGAGCCCCCTGGACAACTGCTGTGACCATTTCTGCCAAGTGGCTGCTCTCAACCAGCTCTGGGAAGCAGCCTCAGGAATGAGGCCCCCGCAGCCGGGTTCCATTAAAGGCGAAGGGACACCAGAGGTTATGTCACCAGTCAGCAGTGCTTTGAGGTGGACCTCTGTCCTTGGCATCTTGAAGGAACCAAAACAAATTTGGGGTCAACTCAGGGGCATCCTGAGGACCCCAGCCCTGTGGCTGCCGGAGCCAGTCACACCAGGCACGTCTTTTCTGGCATGTGCATGGTGCTGTGCTCAGCAGCTTGTGTTGATGCGAGAAAGCTGGAAAAAGTTGGGGCCCAAATAATAGCAGATAATTAGAAATTCTTGCCTCATGTAGCCACAGTTTTAGCATCTAATAATTATTGTTTAAATGCAAATACTAGTCCCTGGGACTCCTTATGCATTTGAATCAATCTCTTAAAAACAATTGCAGGCTCCAGATGAAAAACAATTTCTCAACAGCTGGAGAACATTTGGAGAAGGCAACTTTTAAAGAACAGAGCGAGGGAGAAAGACAGGGATAGACACAAAAGTAATCATCAGCCTCTGTTGTCTAAAGAAGTCCGAACTCTTCGGATGGGGCGTTATTAATTACTACACCCTCAGCTCTGCTCACTGCCGAGCAGCAGGTGAATGAGCAAGTGAAGTCAGAATAGCATTTTGTGTTGTCAGCACAGGTAATGAAAAACTACCCTACCTTTTACTTTACTGATAAAAAAGAGAGATTATTTTTAATATTAGCATCTTCTTACTGAGTTTTAAGGATGAAAAATCAAGGAGGTGTATGGGGAGAACAACTCTATCTTGAGTATAATATTTAGCCTGTCCAAGTAAGGAAACCTCTTTACTATGCTGGACCGAGCCATCTATATTAGAACAGTTAGATGGGGGACGGGGGCAGAGGGCAACTGTAGCCGGCCTGTCGCTTGTATAATTAGTTTGAAACTATTTATGTTTGTGCCCAAAACCCCCAAACAAATTCTAACCAAGTCCTGACTTTTTAAATTAAACATCTATGGCTCATGTCTTAGTCTTTCTTATTTGCCACAATCATTTAGATTAAGTTCAATAAAAAATATTGATTGGTAATAAGATAATAATAGTAATAATAATGATGATGATGGTAACAGCAGCCAGCACTTTACAGCACACACTACATGCCAGACATGGTTTAAGATGCTTCAACTCGATGAGTGCTCATAAATCTTAAGGGATAAATACTATTATTACCCCCATCCTACAAATGAGGAAACTAAGGCCCAGAGAATTTACATACTTGCTCAAGTTTGCTGGCCTAGAAAGTGGCGGAGCCAGTTTTTCAGCCTGGACCTCTGACTCCAGTAATTGTGCTCTGTAATCAGTGAAAAGTTCCTGCCAATATTTAAATTATGCTTGACAATGCTCTGTTCCTTGGTTGAAACTGTGATCACCAAGTGGGATGCACACACCCTAAGAAGATAATCCACTGGGAATCCATAGGGCAAGTTGGCAAATTGTCACACGGTACAGTTTACTTGTAACTAAGTAAGCTAAGTGGACTTACAGATTGTATTGCTCAGCTTTTTTTTTTAAATTGAAGTCACATTGGTTTATAACGTTATATAAATTTCAGGTGTACATCATTATATTTCGACTTCTCTATAGACTACTTCGTGTTCCCCACTGAAAGTCTAGTTGCCATCTATACTGCCTAGCTTTAACCAAATTTACCCTCACAAAATGAGCAGGTGGCTTTAAAAAAGATTTGTCCAAAGAATATGGGATTTGACGATAGTATTAATAATGCAAAGACTAGCTACAAGACAGGAGTGACTCTTCTCTGCTCAGTAAAATCATAACACAAAAGTAACGAAAACTTGGCCCATCCCCCATTGTTAACGATGACCCCACCTCCAGTCCATATTGTACATGGAAATATTAGTTCATGATAGTAGGAAGCCTTTATAATTAAGAAGACATTTTACAGCTAAACATCCAGAACATGAATGCAAACCTCTGCAGGTTGAAGGCAAAAATATTTTTGTACAATTAAGAAATGAGACAAAAAATAAATACCTTAAAAATAGTTTATTTCACCCACATAAGACCACTTAAATTTCTATTCTATGTATGCTCGATAATGCACTTAAAATGTTAGTATGCCTATTACTTTCTGAAATAATAAACATGCATAAAGAGAGGGAAGTGCTAAAAAACTTCCTGATAGGATTATGCAATCAAAAAAGTTAGGATTGGAGCACAGAGCTGGAATTTAGTCCACTCTATGGGGTGACTCTCAGGTAACCATGGTAACCCTAATCCATGGCCAAATGCTGGCTGGGGCTTAGCAGCCCAAGCCTGAGACCAGGCGAAGGTGGACAGAGGGAGCAGCTCCCCTCCACCCAGCACGCCAGGACTCTTCACACCATCGGAGGGCACGCGTGTGCGCTGTGAAGCCGGGGGGCCTTTGCAGGTGTGCTGCTGTCATTCCACATCGACAGAGGGCTTTGTATCTAAAGAAATACGAGTGATCACCTCCGTGAGCTGACTGTATTAACAACAGAGCCGAAAGCTAAACAAGTGACTAATAAACTGTCTGCGGTCACAGAATTTTCAACACGCAACGTTCAAAACCAGATTTGCAAAGCAAGCTGTCGTACTTCCAAAACTATGAAGATGGAAAAATTATGTGCTCTTTTATATGAGGAGATAAAATCCCGGAAATGTAACCGAACTGCACATAAGAACATAAGCATATTCAGATACTGAAAGGCATACATTTGGGTAATATTTGATGCAGAAAAAAATATTGGAAGGGGAATCCTGGAAGACAGTCCCAACACCCGAACACATACACTACACGATATTCACCCAAATGGATTTTCCTTTCCAAAATGCATGATTTTGCATGGTTGATGTTTTCCTTTCACTTTATTCAAAATGAGACGTGTGAAGTAGCAGAATTTCCAAGTTGTCACTGCAAAAGGACTTGAATAAGACTCTGCGTCTCTCAAAAATTTGGTCAGGTAGATGTTTCACACCGATGATTTAAAGCTATTTCACTGGCTTTGCATTTCGTATTTTATAAATCATTAACAGGAACAAAGTAAGAACCCAAACTGAAATACCCATTTCATAAGTGTGAAGACAGTTAACCTTTACACAGAGGGGTAATCCCAGACAGCTCTGTGAGACTAATAGAGTTTAAACCTGGGGTCTCAGAGCTGCAGAATACATCTTTGGAGACTATGTTTTTGAGATCATCTTAAATCAACTTTTTTATCATCAGTCCCCTATGCCTACCCAGGCTCCTGGAACCGCCGGGTTATGAATATATACGTCATGGTGCACCAGCTGACCTGGCGCTCTGGTATCGAAGGTTCTGTGCATGTGTTTCCTCTGCTGTCCTATCCCCCCGTTCACGTTGCAGGACAGCAGCCGTCCTGGTGGGACTGCAGCTGGAGGAGGTGGGGAGACTGGGAGAAGTGACTCCACGTTCCTGCTCTGAGCCTTTAGGATCTTCAAGCACGTCCCCCTTTGGGGAAGCATTTCCATTTTTCATTTGTAACCTTTCTCTTATTAAATCAAAGGTGTTGTGGAGGATTGTTTTGTTTTCAAGGCGCCATGTCTTTCTGTGGCCAAATCAGTTCAGATCTCAGAAGAGCCTTGGCGAGCGACGGGCCAGGCTCCGCACAGGCATAACCTGTAGGGTGAGGCTGCTGCCTTCGCTCTCACAAAAGAGGTGGTTGGGCCAGTCTGCAGAAAATTATACACACAGAAAGGAAGAAAATGACTAGCCCGTGTTGTCGACATCATCATTTTCAACTATTTAAGTAGATGTTTGAAGGCATTTTTTAAAATCCTTGGATCCATTTTAAATGCAGCTCCAAACTCTAAAAGAATGTGAATCTAAATGGAATTAAAGTGAAAAGTATGGTATTACTGAGCTGCCAGCCTCAGCCATGCTAGTCCCAGCAGACTCTTTCATTAGCCATTGGGAAGACATTGGCTGTGGAGTAAACATAAAATAGGATCGGCCCTCTCTTCCTGCCTTGATACCTTGTGGCCACTGCTCATTATGGAGCCACAGGATAAGTACGTGGCACTCTATATTTATAGAGTAATATCAGACAAATATTAGCCAATTTGTCATTCTAACATCCAGAGGAACTCCTTTGCCCTGCACAACCAGAAAAACAAAAACTGTGGAACTATGGTCTTGGTGTAAAGAGTTAAATCTGAAGGTAAATAATCCTACCGAGGGCAACAGCATTTTGTTCCTTCAATGCAATCCCCACCCAAGAATATTTTCTCACTCCCACCAAGGAGGAGCCCTGAGAAGTCCATAATGGACATATTTGTAGCTGTTTACTATTAGAAAAGTTAATTTAGCCGTATTGCTGCAACCATTGGGAAATGCTAAACCCCGAAGAATTCAATAGGGATCTGAGTAGAATACAGATCAAGAGACTGAGGGGCACAACGAACAACGGCCCAGGGTGTCTACACACCGAAGCCTGCTGCAGTAGGTACGCATGGAACAGAACGACAGTGCAATGCTTCCTGGCCACACGCGACCCCCTTCAGCAGTACCTTCTCCTCGTGAGTTTCAGCAGCACATTAGCATAAATGCCATAAAATTTTGGCCCTGTATCTTCTTTATTATTTTTTATAGATATATAATTATGGAAGGGAAGCCGTTACCTTTTTTATGGACTTGAGAATCTATGTGCCTCTAGCTTTCCTGTTCTGAGATTTCCCATCTTCGTGGTGCACTGTTGGGAAAGAAAGAGAAGTGAGTGCTGTTTCACGGAGTGGGGAGGGAAGCATCCAGTGCAACCCACAGGTGTGCGTACAGTAGACCTCGTGAGGGGGAGACTGATCCATCAAGGGCGACCCGCGGCCCACCCAGCCGCTTCCTTATGAAAGCTTGGCTTTGGGAATGCGTGTTACAACCCCACGAGTTCTGAGCCATAAAAATCATAGAGTAACATCCCATGTCTGGAAACAGAAACAATTTCTATGAGAATTTATGTATTCAATGTAATTAATCTGTATGTTTGGAACATCCCATCATAGACTTTTCTTCTTTTGCTAATTATTAAAGTCCAATTCGATGGATCCGTTCAGTTGTAGCCCCAGACAAACAGCCCCCACCCCCAAGTTTTTTTAGCAAACTCACCCGACAAAGAGCTCGGTTGCAACTTTCACCCACGTAATGTGCTTTTTCCCTTCCTTTTTTGTTTTCTCCCTTCTGAAAGAGGCAGCCAGCAAAAGCAGTTCAACCTTTTGCAGTCCAAAAGATTAAACAGGGCCTCAGCCCACTGCCTTTCAGCTCATAAATATTTCCCACCATGTGGGACTCAACCATAGTCCTTTCAGAAATCTGTCTAACCAAGAACATTGTATTTAACAAGTTTTTTCAATCTTACAATGCTTCCCAAACCTTTCACAGTAGAAATTTTTACGATCACCTCATTGGGCAAAAAAGTACAAAATTTTTATAATTGTGTTTTAACTGCTAATAGAAGTCACTTTGGGTTATGACATCCCAGGAACCTTTGTTGTCACTGTTGGTCATGGAGCCACCTGAGTGTTAGACACTTACAATAAAAGGCAGCTCTCAAGGGAGGCTCCTGTCAGTTACGCAGTCTATAAATTAACGGGAGATGAAGGCTGATCTGAACAGTGGGGACGAAAACGAAGATGTAGATTCTTCAGGAATTCTGAGCACTCAGCGCCAAAAAAATATCTAAAGGTGCTACAATCCACTTTTGGCCAATGCTGGTTCGCCCAGGGGTTAGCACAAAGACTTCAGCAGACGTAACAGATGGGCTTTCATCTCATCCCAATTTGAGTATCTCACGGACGAAGAGATGTTTTTTTAATTACAGTGGGGTTGTTTGTTATTTGTCTCCTATGGCAACACCGAACGCTCACTCGGACTACACTCAGACGTGCAGGGTGAGAGGGCCGGGCTACCTTGGGTTCCGGACCTCAACAGAGCAGGAAAGACAAAGAACCTCGCAAGAAAAAGTGGTCCACAGCTTTATGATCCTGTTAAACGATCAACAAGACAGTCTTGACACTAAAGTGGAAATATGGCCTCCTGAGATTTCTTCATGAGCATCCTTCACCGCCTGAATTCTCACTTATCCTGTTTTACACTTGCCTTGGTCTTGTTACACCCCAGGTTTAGGTAAACCTGGCTCCTATGTCCACCTTATTCTCCTCTCAAGAAGTAGGTTGGTTTTCTGCATAGACGTGGTGATGGATGCTTTAGGTAGTACCCCCCTCAGTAGCCATTCCCTATGCCCCTTAGACCTCATCTTTCCTCCTTCCTGACAGAAGAATTTTGTCCACTGTCCTACAGGTGGCCTGTCCTTCAGGAGATGTGAGCCATGTTCCCCCTCCCAGACATGACTGTTAAGTGGTCCACGCCGAGTGACTGATTGGGCATGGGCATGAAGCACAATTCTGGCCAATAAGACAGAGAGGAAAGAAGAGGAAAGGAAAGTTTTTCTTATTCTTAAAAAAGGGCATAAGACCTTCACTGTGACGTGTGATGATGAGAGGCATGAAGGGCCAGATTCAGGATGGAAAGATTCTGTGCCCAAACCTGGAGCCAGGCTGCACCCAGACTTTCTGTAACTTGCAGCTAGGTCTCCTGAATGAGGCAGACCCGGTCTGTGTTAGCCCTCTAGCTCCAAGTATCCTGCACCAAGACTCCCAAGCATGGCTGTCAAGTTGTCACATTGCCAGCCTGAGGAGCTCCCCTTCTCTTTAGTGCAACGTCCCAATGCCTACCCATGCTGTTAAGCAGCCCTCTAAAATCACCAGAATAAATGATTAGGAGTGAAGGGAAATCGTTCTAAAGACAACTGAGGAATTACATCAGTTCCGTTACGCTACCCCGAAAGTAATATTCAATAATAAAGTTTTGAATTCCATTACTGAGTCACTGAATAATATGGTTACTGTTAAACAAAATTTTATTGTCTGCATGTTTGTTCCATAAAATAAATATATATTTTATCTAATCCAAATTGCATCCGACTGTTATAATTTGTGAGAGGTGTTGAAGTGCTTTTCTCGCCGTTATTTCTAATGTGCTTTCCTGGATAATGAACTCGGGCTCAGAATCACAGAAATTAGAGATTGAAAGGAGCTCGTGGGTCAGCCCGGGTGACTGGCTGCCAGACTCCTATTGGCGAGGCTTCACCAGCCTGACAATTCCATGGACACGGGACTCCAGGGGGAGGAGGGCAGATTTTAATTGGCCATTTCTATTTTGATAGCTTCAAGTAGGGGGGCATGCATCTCCTAAAGAAATGCTGATTTTGCAACCCCTCCCCACAAAGTGAGGATCTTCATTGTTATTCTCGGATACTGTCCTCTTCTTATTTGGGGGTGAAGGACACTAATAATAAAATTTAATTGCTCCAGGCCAGTCGTCTGTGTATAGATAATTCACTACAAATTATAGTAAAATACCAAATCCCTCTACCCTGAAAATCACACTCCTGCTTGAAAATCCATTTTTTGAGGGAATAGAGTCTTTCTTTTCATTCTATAATTAAAGAAAATTTTTGAATGCAAAACAAAATCTTAAATTTGTATTCAGTGTAAATGGTAGGTAATGCCTATTTTTTTGGAGGATCGTGAGAAAAGAGGATTAGCCCAAAGGAGAATAAAATAGCACCAAAAAGTATAAAGTGGGAGCACACTTCACCTCCTTCACAACTTGCATGTAACAAGAGATAACACGCCACCTCAGCGCTCACCTGAGGAGGAGTCTGGTGGCTTCAGAGCTTGATGCCACTGCCGTTAGCGCAGTGACTGTAGAGCTTGATGGGAAATAGGGTCACTGGGAGGGGCGCACCCGCACACAGCCAACACTCACCCAGCGGGACTCATGCTTTGATCAAACATCTCTAGAGGATCGCTGGGGTGTCAGCAGGGACTGTCTACTGTCAAGAGGTGCAGAGGAACCGCCTGGAAATACGTATCCTGGATAAGGACAGGAAATTGTGGGAATGCGGTTGGTCAGTAGGGTCAGGGGAAACAGGTGAGAGGACTAGTTCCAACCAGAGCCTGGAGGCTGTCCCTCAAAGGAACCCCTTTGGCCCAACAACTGAGTTCTAAAGTGTGATTCTTCAGTCACGACGTAGGCTGTGGGGCCTCTTTCTCTGTCGTCCTGTGGGCATGGGGGATGTGAGCTGAACAGAACCATTGCTGGTGGACAGCAAGGACATTAGCCCAGAAGTCGGCCATACAGGCAATGTTTCTCCTTGAAGATGCAGAGACAGAATTGTCACCTTGAGTACAGTGTCCACCATGGTGGTGGCCTTGGACATGATTGGGGTTCTGGGACTAGAGCAGTGAGGTGGCCCTCAGCAATTTCCTCAGCTCTTTGGGACTTGGAATTTGGTAACTTGGGCACAGTCATCTGGAGCATCCATGGTGACGGAAACATCACCTCAACAAGCAGAAGCAAGACAGGAGACAGTCCATGAATACCTTGTAGTAATCAAGGAGTTCTTCTAGAATCTTCTATAACCACAGGTCTCCAACTTTTTGATCTTAGGACACCTCTTACTATGGAAAGCCCCATATAACTTTAGTGTGTGTGGGTTATAACTATTGATATTTGTCATATTAGAAATTAAAACTGAGAAATTTATTCATTAATTCATTTTAAAATAACAATGGAAAACTCCTTACACATTAACATCTTCTTTATGAAAAATAACTAATTTTTCCAAAATAAAGAAAAATTAGTGAGAAGAGTGACACTGCTTTACATTTGTGCAAACCTTTTTAGAGTCTGGCTTAATTGAAGGCAGCTGGGTTCTCATCTCTTTCCACATTCAGTCGGTTGCAATATCATATGTCATGTAACCTGTGGGATACACTTGTGAGAGAGAGAATAACACCTCAATATTATTATTAAAATGATTTTGACCTCATGGATCCCCCCTGGGGACCACCAGGGGTCCTTGGACCATTTTGAGAACTGCTGGTCTAGTCTAGAAGAACAGGGTGATTGTTGCTGTATTTGGGTCCTCAGTCTGTATGATCAGGAAAACATGGGTGACATTTGCACAAGTTTTGTTTTGATCTTTGAGCTGGCTTCAAACACGGAGGAGTGGTTCTTGAGGAAGTAACATGGTGTCTCGGCCCGTTCTGGCTGCTGTAACAAAATACCACAGACTGGGTGGCTTCTAAACAACAAGAGTTTATTGCTCACAGTTCTGGAGGCTGGAAGCCTGAGATCAGGGTGCCAGCATGGTCAGGTTCTGGTGACAGCCTTCTTCCAGGTTATAGACGGCGACTTCTCACTGTGTCCTCACATGGCAGGAGGGGCAAGGGAGCTCTGCGGGGTCTCTTTTCTAAGAACACTAATCCCATTCATGAGGGCTCCACCCTCAGGACTGAATCACCTCCCTAAGGCCCCGCCTCCTAATACCGTCACCCTGGGGGTTTAGGATTTCAACATATGAATTTGGGGAACACAAACATTCAGTCCAGGGCACAGGGAGATGCTGCTTTTCCACTTTCAAGGTGTGAGAGGCCAAACACCCTCCCAACAGTCCTGAAAGAGCTGGTCATCTCCTTTCTCCAGATATGACAAGGTTCCAGGGGTGCCCCCTCCCATGGCCTCAGGTGGGGAGGGACTTTACTGAGTGCCTGCTAGCTCCTGATGGCTTCAGAAAGTCCTTTCACCCCTCAGGCAGCTCTGTCAGGTAGAATGTAAAGAAACCAAGAGTTAGAAAGGCTAAGTAGTCTGCCTGATGATACACAGATAATCAAACACAGAGTTAGGATTCAAGTGAGTTTATTGACACCCAAAATCCACATCTGTTCACCACAGAACCTCTTCTGTTACACATGGCAGGAGATAAGAATAATGCTGGTGACCAGAAGGTGTGTTTCTACAGTTGACAGAGGATTCTGCACTTTCTCTCCAGTATTCGTTGGGTGTCAGCCGTCCACCTGAATCTCCTCGGTGCTGGGATTCAGCAGACGTGGTGTCACCTCCGCCCTGAGAGATGGCAAGTTCAGATGAGGGCGACAGGCACCAAGATGGGAATGCACAAAGGAACGAGGTCCCTGGAGCGCACATGGTGCTGGGAGGCGAGCAGACCGCTCGCTGTGTCCAGGTCAGTCAGGGAGACCTCTATGAGGAGGTGGCACTTGGGCTCAGCTCCCAGCAGCCCTGGGAGGTGGACGTCCATTCCGGTCAAGGTCACCAGCCAGGAGGAAGGGAGCCTCCCTCCACCCTGTTGGCCCACGCCCTTACACAGCGCCCCAAGGAGGCTGCACCACGGGGCCCGAGAGCTCCTCAGCATCGGCTGCCACATTTCATCCCCAAAGAAAAATCAGTGCCATTCTTAAGGATGTGAAACTTTATAAAAACAAATTTCCATGCCGCCTTTCCTTAGAGACAGGAAGAACACTGGGCCTCTCCTTGGCTAAGGGCCCTCAGGCCCGCGGCACCTTGAAGAGGCCGTTCCACTTTAGGAGGAGTCCTGAGCTCGAACCGTGGGAGATAAACATGCACCAGCCTGCAGACAAAGAAGTGCCCCATTTAAGGGCAGGGTACTCAGGGCAGGGAGGGACAGCACTGTCGTCGCGGCGAGGAGTGGGGTGCAATATCTCCTGTATCTCCTCCAGGGAAGTGAACCACAGAGCCGGCTCAACCACCGGAGCGAGCTGTGGAGACCCCAGTCCCCGTGGAGGAGAGGAAGGGTCCAGTCTCCAGAACCGCCCAGCCTCTGCCCCTTCTCAGAGTCCCAACCCCTAGGTGTCTCAAGTGCATTCTGCAAAATAGAGAAAATAAAGCCACTCCCCAGCTGTTAGGAAAAGCCAAGGAAATGACGTTTGTGAAACACTACCTAAATGTTGTTCTTCTAACAGGTTGCTGGCTTCAGCTGACAGCCCATTGTGCAGAAACTCTCAGGTAACCTCAGTCTGGATGGATACGGCTGTCTGTGTGTTGGTGAAGAGCTAGGAAGGTGTGTAAACACGCTCTGTGGCCCTTTGAGGCTAGCACACATAATTATCATCATTTCCTCGTCCCCATAACCTGGGCTTGATTCAGAAACATATTCACCTTCTGTTTGCCCTGTCCAGACACGGCCAGGCACATACACATGTATATACACCCAAAGTTTGCAAATAAAATAAGGTGTCATGGCCCAGTGCCTTCAGGTGTTAAGAAAACTATATGACTTTCAGGTTTTCTTTCTCACTTGCTTTCTTTCTTCCTTTATTATTATTTTCTTTTTTTGACGTCATGAGTGGTATTTATCAGACACTAGGTAGAGAATAATGACAGCATAGAAAAGAAATAGCCTGGGTGACCTGCTTCTCCCATGAGACATGGATGGGTGCTTTTGAATTACAGGAAAACCTTCTGCTTTTTAAGCTACTGAATAAAAAGGGAAAAAATAACAACCAGGGCTTTAACGTTTTACATGTGCTCTTTGGGCACATGGTGCAGAGCTGTGAGTGGGGACAGGATTCAGTGTAAATCTTTTCTTGTTTTGTGTTTCAGAAGGTGTGCAATAGAAAACCCATTTTAACAATAAATGCTAGTCACCTGAGGTCTATAGCTTGTTTTGTAGCTAAGAAAATAAAGCCTCTGCTCACCCTTGGCCAACTGAGTTACAGTTTACACTATTATTAATGCATTGCAAGGCTTTTTTCCATATCAATTTGAAATTATACATCTGGGAAATCCCAGTACAACAGCAGTCAATGCTTTGTTTCTCTGTGTGGCCCTCTGCAATTACTAGAATGTGCAACTATAATTTAGCTCAGGTAAAATTCAGTCAGTCACCCCCAGCACAAAGAAATATCCGTCTCCCAGGAAAAATGAGGAGGAGGAGGAGAGGGAGGGGGAGAGGAAGAAGGAAGAGGAGGGAAAGGAGAAGGAGAAAGAAAGAAAAAACTGGAGGGTTTCCCTGCAAATGGCACAAGGGAGCCGTAGAAGTTTCTAAGATAAATTGATTAGAATATTTAAATTCAAGTTGTGATGGAACTGTAGCTGGAGAGGGGCGGTGGCTGAGCTCCGGAATTCAAGTGAAACCCAAACACTCTTTACGGCCTCCTTGGATTCTTCATAAAATATAAGGTTCTTTGTGTTAAAAATAGAAAGAGAGGAAAAGAAAGGGTGATTTTTGTTGGTGTGCTGACATTCACAGGGAGAAACACAGAGATGAATAGTATACCAACCCGAAAACCAATGTCTGACATGAAAAAAACATTTATTGAGAGAACTCGGCCACTCTTTGCCTCACTGGCGAGCTGCACCCACCTTCAAAGAGCTCAGGTCCTGCAAACAGAAACCAGCATATGGGTTTACTCTTTCTTTCTTATTCCATTTTTTCATTTCACAACTTCTACATGCTGTGTGGGAAGGACTGTTTGTATATACGTGTTAATGGCTTAACATTTCCAGACGTTAGAAAACTTCTGTATTCCACAATTGTTTCATAGGAGTCATTGAGCAGAGAGCAGATAATTTAGCAGTAATTCACTTAGAAACCAAACATTTTCCTCCTCACCATTGATAGGCTGATCCGATGTCATATACCTTCTTTTAAAGGCAACAATTTGATTTAGTATCAGATTTTACCAATATGTTTGCTTCCAGTCAGATGACATTGTAAGTTCACATTTTGATCTCTTCATTCCACTCTAAGCCCAGCAGCGGTAGACAAAACATTTTTAATTAACCTTTTTATTTTTAGATAACCGTCCCATTTACCCTTTACCCACTTCTCTCATGGTGACATCTTATAAAACTATAATAATATATCATGACCAGGACATTGATATTGATCCAGTCAAGATGTAGAACATTTCCATCCCCACCAAGATCCTCACGTTGTCCCCTTATAATCACATTTGCTTCCTCACTAACTCCTAGAAACCATCAGTCTGTTTTCGATTTTTACAATTTTATCATTTCAATGAAGTTATATAAATGGAATCACACAGTATGTGACCATCTGGGATTGGCCTTTTTCACGTAGCATAAATCTCTTGAGATCCATCCAGTAATCCAATAATTTGTTCCTTTTTATTGCCAAGTAGTGTTCCATGTCATGGCTGTACCACAGCTTGCTTAACCATTCACACTGAAGGACATCTGGGTGGTTTCTAGTTTTGGGCTATTACAAATAAACATTTGCATACAGGTTTTTATGTGAGCATAAATTTTGATTTCTCTGGGATAAATGCCCAGGGGTAAAATTATTGGCTTATATGGTAGTTGCAGGGCTAGTTTTTTAGGAAACTGCCAAATTATTTTCCCCAAGTGGCTATACCATTTTACATTTCCACCAGCAAAGTTTAAGTGATTATTTCTCCTCATCCTCATCAGCATTTGGTGTTGTCATTATTTTTTATTTTAGCCGTTCTGGTTGGTGTATAATATCTCACTGTGATTTTAATGTGCATTTTCCTAATGGCTAATGATATTGAGCATATTTCCATGCATTTATTTGCCGTCTGTATGTCCTCTTGGATGAAATGTCTCTCTCTGTCTTTTGACCACTTTCTAATTGAATTTTTGTTCTTTTACTGTTGAGTTTTGAGAGTTCTTTATATATTCTAGATATTTAGTCCTTGCCAGATATGTGGTTTGCACATACGTTCTCCAATTCTGTAAATTGTCTTTCATCCTCTAAACAGGATCTATCACACAACAAAAGTTTTTGATTTTTATGAAGTCCAATTTATCCATTTTTCCTTTTATGAGTTGTGCTTTTGGTATCAAGTCTGAGAACTTTTCAGCTGTCCCTATATTACAAAGATTTTCTCCTATTTTTTTCTAAAAGTTTAATTTTACATTTAAATCCTTGATCCATTTTGCATTAATTTTTGTATAAGATGTGAGGTTTAGGTTGAGATTCTTTTTTTTTTTTTCTTGTGTGTGTCCAGTTGCTGCAGCAGCATTTGTTGAAAAGGCTATATCTCCTTCATTGAATTGCTTTTGCACCTTTTTCAAAACTCAGTTGAGTGTTCGCATGGGGTCTAGTTCTGGATTATCTGTTCTGTTCTATTGATCTACACGTCTATCCCTCCAAAACATATTTAAATATATTTTTGAAAAGTCTAGCCAAGGTCAAATATAAAGTGAACAATTCTGTGCACCAAAAAAAACCCACAGAAATGAGTGGATCTAGAGCAGGTTTCCCATCCAGAAACATTAAGAGGCAACTAGAAGTGCAGCTCCTATGCAGTAACAGGACTCGAAGCACCCCATGTGTGATGGGGAAGGAAGGCCATTCTCACTTCAGGAGCTGAGGTGGGCTCCCTCAATCACAAATAAGGGCTAATGAAAACTCACTGATGTCCAAGGAGCTACCCATCTGTGAGGGTGGAGGAAGGGGAGGAAGCACCAGGACAGACCTAGGCCAAGTCTGTGGGTAGTCTGTAGGCCAAGTCTGTTCTGCCTCAGTGGGTAGATCTGCAGTATCCCCAATATCAGCAAGGGATCCGAGCCCCAGCAGAAGACCTCAATCACAACTTGAGGGACAGAGGAAGTGAGTTTGGAGAAATCAGGGAGAAAAGAGCTTACAAATAAAATTTCAAAATATACGTGACCTGAGCAATACAGAAAACAGTCAGCAGTCAAGTCATGAGATCACTCACAATGAAATGGGAAAAACTAATCTCAAAATGAGTTTAAAATACAAGTGTGTAAGATTCAGAGAAGTAAAAGAAGGAACAAGATCCAAGAAAAGAGCATGATTAGTTATCGATTGCCACAACAAGGCTACATAACAACAATAACAAAAGCACGCAAAACCTTGGTGGCCTGAAAACTAAGTATCTATTACTCGTGTAACTGGGTGAGCATGTGGCTCTGCTGACCTTCGCTGGGCTGGCTCACGTGTCTGGGGCTGGTCCTCTGCTGACCGGACCAGAGTGACTGGCTTTGCTCCAGGTGTCTCTCATCCTCCACCAGGCTGGCCCGGACATAGTCTCAGGGTGCTGGCACGGGTGCAAGAGAGGAAGAGTAAACATCAGGCCTCTGGAGGATTAGGTGAAGAACTGGGTCACTGTCACTCCTGCTGCATTCTCTTGGCCAAAGCAAAACACGGAGTCCCCTCAGGTTGAAGGTGGGGGAAATCGACTCCCCCTCTTCAGAGAGAGGAACAGCAGGCATGGCAAAGGCGGCTACTTCAGGGAGGGGTGGAGCATGTGGGCCACGAAAGCACTCAAGCTGCCACAATGAACAAGGAATTATGAATACAAATTGGCAAGTATGAATCATGAGTATGAATAACAAATAGATGAGAAACCCGGGAAGTGCAAAAATAGTCACTAAATAAAAAACAAAGTCAACAAAGTAACCTCTAAACTCATACAGATAAAGAGGGCATTAGAGTTGGAAGATGATAGTGAGGAATTTATCAAGAATACTGCAGAAAAAGACAAAATGATAAGAAATATAAAAGACAAATTAAGACATGGCAAACAGAGTAAGAGGCTCCAATATTCCAAAAGGGAATACAGATACGATGGCAGAAAAGTCGTTATTCAACAGGATTAAGAGATGAGAACTTTTTAGAATGGAAGGTAGACAGTGACAGTTTGGTTAGAAAGCAAACTTTGGATGCTGGTGATGAAAAATAAAAATAAGTCCACACCCAAACATACAGAAATGAAAATAAAGAACATCTTTCTAGATAGCAGATTTCAGATCACACACAAAAGATGCCAGAGCACAATGAAATAATACCATCTGGGCGCTGAAGGAAAGACCCCACCAGCCTACAGTTCTGTATCTAGACAAACTGTCACTCAATAGTGGAATAAAAGCATTTTCAGACTTACAAAAACTAATATTTCATTAACTATCGAATCCTCACTGGAAAAAAACAAACCCTACCAAAGAATGTGCTTCAGTGAGAAGTAAAGGAAACCCAGAAGGAGGAGCAGGATATTAAAAAATAACAGCAACCTAAGAAATCTGTAAAAAAAAAAAAAAGTTGCTAAATCTAACTACTGACTTATTTTTTGTAAATTTTAAAAAAGAAGAAATTAAGAAAAGACTAAATTTTGTGAATTTTTTAAATGATGAAGCAAAGTTCTAGACTGGCGCTATTCTCAATCGGATTGAGAATTTTAAAAAAATTAATAAAGTTGCCCCTTGGTTGTGGAGGCTTTGAGCAGAGGTGTCCAAGACACACGAAGAAGGCAAGGCAGAAGGTGGGGCTCATGGTGGAGTCAGAGGGTGCTGAGATCCTTGTCTTTTTCTGAGGGAAGTTGGAGATAAAGAATAAATTTAGATTTAATTAGAAATTTGTCCATCTGCTCAGAGGTATTAGACGAGTGTTTGCAAGGTTTTTTAAGCCATTTAGGGCTGTTTGAACAATTAGCATTACTAACAAAATAAACTCGTGCCCAACGGAAGATAGTATATTTTGCCATTAAAAGTCATCAAAGTAAGTTTCTCAAATCCTGAATGTCTTGCAATTACCTTCTAGTGTATTTTGCATATTTTTAGACAGAAATAACTTCCCATTTACAAAGCGAATAGCTCTGAAAAGAGTCTGCTGATGCTTCTGGTGGATTTTAAGAGTGCTCAGGATTGGGGGAAGGTCAATTAAACCAGCACACTTCACTAGAACCCTGTGTCATCAACAGAAGTCTCTTCTTTCCCCAACCAAACTTGTTTCCAATGCAGTTTGGACACCTAGGTATTATAAGGGTTCTGCTGAACTTTCAGTCTAATATTTTGCAGCACAGAAATGTGCCTAAGTTATCTTTTTTAAATGTTGAAAATAAACATGAATTCGTATGTATCTTGCTTCACACATAATGAGCAAAGGCTTTAGAAGTGAGGCAGTGTTCAAGGTAAGTTCTGTAAGGGGATGGAGAGGCAAACACAATTCATTATTATTGTTACTTATAGCATTTTTCCTAACATTTACAAGTTATGCGTATTTACTATATAAAATTTAGGAAAATCGTAAAAGAAAGAAAACAAAACGTACCCGTAATACCACGTCAGTGTTTCCTTCCATCCTTTTTTCCGGGTGTAGATACAGTCGCAGCGAGTCGCATCTACTGAGCACTCGCTCCGTGTCACGCACATGCAAAGTGCTCCATACACACGGTCATTCTCCCCAGTGCTTTCTTCTGGAGGAAATGAGGACCCGCGAGTACAAGTCTCTTGTCGAAGCCACACAGCCAAAGGCAGGCAGAGCCGGACTCCAACACGCTATCTGCCTCGAAAGCTGTGGCTTTCCCCACTAAGACTGTTGTCTTTCTCCTTTCCACCTTGAAAGATAAATATTATTATTCTGCCCATTTTTCAGATGATTCACTGAGGCTCGGAAATGCTAAGCAAATTGACGCATGACAGAGCTGGAATCCAGCAGACCAGACTCCAAAGTGGCTTCTTTCATCTTTCACCTTTTATTGCTGCCACCTCTAACCGTATTAGGATGATCGAAGGAAGAAGGTTGCTCAGAATGTGATAAAAGAGGAAAGGAGGACTTCCAGGTCCAAGTGGCAGAATAGGCACACGTGACTATTGCCACCTGTCTCTCCTGCGGTCCCAAGGAGACAAAAGTACAGAAGAGCAAAGATAAAGAAAGAGAGAAAGATGAAAGGACAGAGGGAGGGAGGAAGGAAGAAAGGAAGGAAGCAGGGAGGAAGAAGCAGAATTCTTGAGATTTAATCATTTTTTCAGTTTTCTCATGCCTAGTCTGGCAGCAGCATATTTTTTAGAAACTTGCTGTTATCAGTCTTTCAAAGTAGTAAACCTAACTTTAGTGGAAACAGCCATTATTCTCCACATGTATATACAATGGGTTTACAAAATATTGAGTGAAATCACGCTACTATAATAAAAAGCATGAACACGGTCAGGAACAAACACACGTGACCCCTGGGAAGTGCAGACTGACTTGTGGGAGCAGAGTGGCGGGCAGAACGAGCTCCGGTGTGTTGTCTGCAGGCCGCGGGGACCCTGCGTGCCAGAGAGAAGGTTCATCCAACAAGCCAGGTTCCTCGAGGGCGGTTAGAAGAACATCATCTCTGAACTTTTTTTTTTAAAGCAATTAGAAACTTGAAAAATAAAAAGGGAAAAAAGAGAAAGTGACACTCAAAATACAAAGCAAACAGAATTGTAGCAGCAGCAGCAGCAACATCCTCATAATGAGATTGTAGTTTTTGATTGTTACATGCCAGCCCCTGGAATTGACGTGTCTGATCTCATTTCATCATCACAGCCGCGCCGTGAGGTAGACAACTGCTATGATCCCCACACCCATTGGGAGAGACTGAGCCTGGGGAGTCCAGTAACCCGCCCAGCACCATGCAGTGAACGAGGGCTCATCCAGGACTTCAACACCAACACCAGAGCTGACATCCTTAGAGCCAGAACCCATGTGCTCCCAGCAAGACCCTCCATCCATCTCCCACAACACTCCCAGCTTCCTCACCACTACCTGCCTTGAGCACTAGACCTTCTCTCCCAGCTCATACCAGTCACCCCAAGACCCTCAGCCCCAAACTCTAATCCCCAGAAGGTTCTGTCCACTCCCCTTTTGGACTCCATCTCCCCCTCTGTGACCCCATCTGTATGATTAGGTCTTCAAGTACAATATGTTTTCTTATGCTTGGCACAGGATTTATAGTAAGAAGTACTTATGACTCTCTTTTTGACTTAATGAAAGGGAGGTGTTATGATCTTCCAGCCAATCCCCCATCTTCTCAACCTTTCTCTGACCTCCTCTCCAGATCCTCTCACCTGCCCCCACGTGGCTCTCCCCCAAGAGCACCTCTGCCCACAGCCCTGCTGAGGTTTTCCTCCTACAGCCCTCAAACTTGAAAGTGAGGCAGGGTGCCCCTTTGCTCCTCCTCATTCTCCTCATTCTCCCTTCCCATTCCTTAATACACCCAGCTCTGAACCTCATGCCATCAGAATGCATGCCCGCCACCCCTCCTTGTTGCAGTCAACTACTGCAGTCATCTCTTGATCGCCATCATTTATTGACGATTTGGGCTCCTAGCTCACTGTGTCTCCTTCTAACATGACTCCAGTCGCAGTTCTTAGAGATGTCAGCATCCTTGTGGATGACCTTTCCAATACCATGGCCTCTTGGCTTCTGGACCTCGACTCCTCCAACGACCATGTTCTCTGCCCTAACTCAACCGGGTCACTCCCTAGACCTTACATTACCAAATAGTGCACCCCCTCCACGACCTCAACATCAAGCGTCACCTCCAGACCACCTCTTCCTGACTTTCCAGCTCCTTCCTTCTAGTTCCCCAACTCTGAAGACCCTTCACCCCACCAAGACCAATAATCTACTGATGGGTGCCCCTCACCACTGCTCTGGTGCTCTCACCTCCTCCTTCTCCAGCTATCATTGTATGGCCATCACCCTCAATCAGCATGTCCTCTCTCTCTGCAGTGTTCCTCCCCAACATCAGCACATGGCTCGTTCTTTTATCTCATAAGTTCTTTACTCATAGGTCACCTTCTCAGTGAGGTCCTCCCTGCTGATGCTGTCGAATCTTGCAGTACCCACACACATACACACTGCCTGTTCTCCTTGCTTGCTTCACTTGCTTCCATTTATATCAACCCCTTACATATCTTGTCTAATTTCTTTCTCTCTGTGATGGAATTTAAACTCCACAGGGCAAAGATTTTGGGCTGTTTTATTCACTGCTATATTCTCAATGCCTAGAAAAATGTGTGGTCCATAACAGGCATTTAATTAAAAAGTGTGAGTGAATAAATTAACTTGATTTTAGGGCATTGACATCATTTAAGAACTCAGTTGATTTTGACGCTGGTCTAAGTGGTCCAGAAGTCACCTTTTGGACCCGCAGGAAAGGAAATGGTTCTCATATTCTACTTGGCCCTTATTGAGCACTATTTATATAACACATAAACACAGCCTTTTCTTTCTAAACTTTGGGAATCCACCTGAACAAATTTGTTTGTGGTTGTACAACAAAATGTAAATGTTAACAACCTTATAAAATTGCAGCTGACAGAAAGCAGGATGTGGAAGAAAAGGTAGAAGTGTTAATCTCTTCGTTTTACAAATTAGGAAGTCACATTGATGGAGCAAGAAAAAGCGGTTTAAGGGTGTTTTTACTTGAAGTCACAAAGGCAACCCTAAGAAAAGCTAAAAATAATAATAGAAAGACAAACATTGTGAAGAAATCGAGAGGACGAGGTTAGCTGAAGCGAATTCAGTGCTCATGTTTTCACCTGGCGTGCGTGTTGGTTATGGCCCAACACAGGCTGCTGAAGGAGGCACGCAGTGGGTCACAAAGGCCCCAACGAGCCAGGCCCTCATTCTCCTCTCGGCAGCAGGCCAGGGGTAGACGGGCCATCCAGGCCAGGGGGCTTTATTCCACGAGGTGCTTCCAGAACCAGGATCCTCCCCTTCCTTGTATGGCCACCCCTCCAGTATTGCCTTCATCTGCTTGAATGAACCTGGTGCCCACCCATGGGAATGGGAAAGAGGAAACGAAGGACAAGCAGTTTCCTTTCAAGGATGTGACCCAGAAAACGTAAAATTTCACATTTTACTTCTGCTCACATCCCCACTGGCCAGATCTTAATCACAGGGCCACAGCGAGCTGCACCTACAGCTTGGTGGGGAAAGGAGACAAGGAGTGTTGAAGGGGAGTTAGTAGGCTTTGATACATGAGTTAATAGATATTATACAAAGTTCTAAATGAAAAAATAAATATAAAAGTGTGTCATTCAGATTTGTATTGGTCTCTCAGTCAGGATAGGCTAGTTATGCTGCAATAATAAACAATCCAAAAATCTCGGTGGCTTACAAAAGCAAAGGTTTTTCTGTGTTCATGCTACGTGTCCAACTTGGGGGTCTACCCAACACTGTCCTAATTCAGGGACACAGGCTGATGGAGCTGGTTGTTATGACAAGGGAAAGGAATCGTTAAATCATTGCTATGGGTTGAATTGTGTCCTTCAAAAAGATATGTTGAGTCCTGACTCCCAGTACTTCAAAATGTTACCTTATTTGGAAATAGAGTTGTTGCAGATGTAATTAGTTAAGATGCAGTCATATTAGATTAGGCGGGTCCTAAATCTAATATGACAGGTGTCCTCATAAGAAGAAGATAAGATACAGACACAGAGACTCAGAGGAGACAGACACATAGAGGGGAAGGCCAGGTAACTACAGAGCAGAGAGTGGAGTAATGTGTCTACAAGCTAACGAGTGCCAAGGATGGCCAGCAACCACCAGAACCTGGATGAGGGAAGAAAGGATCCTCCACCAGAGCCCTCAGAGGGAGCGTGGCCCTGCTGACACCTTGATTTCAGATTTCTAGCCCCCAGAACTAGACAATAAATGTCTGTTGTTTTAAGCCACCTCTTCTGTGGTACTGGGTTTCGGCAGTTCTAGGAAATGAATACAGTCGTGTATCAGATCCTAAAGGCTTTTGCCTGGAAGTGACTGTCACTAATTCCTCTCATATACCATTGGCCAGAGCAAATCACAGCCGTGTCTAATTTAAGGGGATGGGGACTTCCAATCCTATCACGTGCCTGGAATATTAGTGAGCCATCTTAATGACTAATGAAAAGCTAACTCTAAAACAGTTCACTAGTTGGGAGACACTGGTGGGGGCACTGCCTTAGCTCCAGGTGACACCATTTCCATCATGGTCCATGAGAATGGGGCCCCTGGAGTTGTACAGGGGTCAATCTGCATGGCCATATGTGGCAGCCTGGGGGCTGGGTGGTGATCTGTGAGCTCCTCTGTATAATTAGGTCTTCAAGTACAATATGTTTTCTTAAGCTTGGCACAGGATTTATAGTAAGAAGTACTTATGACTCTCCTTTTGACTTAATGAAAGGGAGGTGTTATGATCATCCAGATGTACTGGAGGCAGAGTGACAGAAGCAAAGGCCCTCAACTTGGCAGTCACACATACCTGCCTTCACACCCAGCCTCCTACAATTACTAGCAAGCTCAGTGACCTCAAGCAAGCTACTTAACATCTCCAAACTTCAGCTTTCTCATCTGTAAAATGGAGTAATATCTACCTAGTTAACAGGGTCCTTGGAGAGAAAGAGAGAGATTAATATTGACTGGTAGAAAATATATATTGTGATGGTTAATTTTATGTGTCAACTTGACCGGGCTAAGAGATGCCCAGAGAGCTGGTAAAACATTTCTTCATGTGACTGTGAGGGTGTTTCTGGAAGGGATTAACATTTGAACCTGTAGACTGAGTAAAGTGTGAATGGGTATCATCCAGTCCCTTGAGGATCTGAATAGAACCAAAAGGCAGAGGAAGAGTGAATTCCCTCTCTGCCTGAGTGGGGACATCCATCTTCTTCTGCCCTCAGATATTGGCACTTCTGGATCTCCAGCGTCCAGGCTTGGACCAGGACTTAGACTATCTGCGCCCCAATTCTCGGGCCTTTGGGCTCAGACTGAGACTTACACCAACAGCTCCCCTGGTTCTCAGGCCTTCAGACTCAAACTGCATTACACCACTTGCTTTCCTGGTTCTCTAGCTTGCAGATGGCAGTTCAGGGGACTTCTTGAACTCCACAATTACATAAGCCAATCCTATTATATATACATATATAAATATAGGGAGAGAGGGATTTGTTATATATTTTATCATATATATATTTTTTATTCTGTTCCTCTGGAGAACCCTGACTAATATATACGGTCATAATTATTATATATATAATAATATTTGCATGTATGTTCCTGCATGTGTGTGTGTATCTGTGTATATGTATGTGTGTGTATTTTTAAACAACATACAGCAATCAAACATTGTATTTCCTTTGGGCTTGTGATCCAGCGTTGGCTAAGGAAACCTTAGAGGTATGAGAATTATGCAGAATCCAACAAGATGTCTCTCACAGGTCTCAGCATTGGTTAAAAGTCTCCCATTTACTGTTCTCAAAACTACCTAAAGGAGAGAAATTGATCACAGGTCCAGGGCCCCATAGAGATTATTTCGTTAGGAATCTTTGCCCGAAATTGATTGTTGGATACGATGATTAAAACCCATCACTGTTTTGCAGAGACCGTTCCCTGCTAGCGAGAAAGGAGCCAAGAACCACATGACGGAAAGCAGACCGCATATTGGATTTATTTGGAAATACGGGAAGGAATGTTTAATGAGTTGATGGCAGTGAGCTGGAGGGATGGAGAGGGGAGAGAGGATGAGGCTGGAAGAGAGCATGAGTCAGTGGGGGTCAAAGGCCTTTACCATGTGGTCTCCTTTTAAGTACAGTTAATATGAAATCTCTCCTGAAATCACAAACTCCTGTAAACTAAGAATGCATGTAAACTTGCGTCTGTGCTGTTGGGTTACTCTCATTTTAGAGTAAGTTTTGATAAGCGGCATTATCTGTGATTAAAACAGTAATCACTCTAACAGGAAGGAAGACAATTGGCATGGTAGCAAATCTCAGAAAACTAGTTTTGCGTTTTTGTTGTTCTGTTTCTCTTTATCTTTAAACATTTATCACCAGAGATCTAAAGTAATAGCCCTGCCAAGGGGCAGAGGTAGGTTTGGGGGGGGCTTATGTTTATATTATTTAGGGGAGTTTCTTCAAGAAAAATAATAAAATATTGCTCAACACAATTCTTACAACCACGTGAAGACATTGCTCCCAGAGCCTTAGGAAGGAACTGTGCCAGTGAGGGACCCCGAAGTTACACCTCATTAACTTTACCATAAACCTGCTCTGGTCCCACCTGGTCCCTGCTCTTTCCATCGTCAGGGTCTCTTGACCATCTCTACCTGAACCCTCAGCCCCTAAATCCCAGCCCTATGAATAAGCCCCACTACCTTCTGAAATAGTTTCCTAATACCAAATTTGTGTCATTTATTCATTCACTCAATACACGTTCACAGTGCGCCTCCAGCAGACTCCAGCCCCCAGACACTCCAGACGCACCATCCCTGCTTTTACCGAGGTTCTGAGATGCACACTGGATATTCCAGAGGTCCGAGGCCGAGCATCTAATTTGTCCTTTGGAAGTCTTCCGGAGGGAGTTGGTGCCTGAACTTGAAGGGTGAGTAGGAATTAACTAAGTGAAGAGGGAGAAAAGAATTCTAGGCAAAGGGGAAAGAATAAACCAAGAACATAAAAAGTAAATTAAATAAATGGTAGCAGTTATGAGAATGGAGTCAACTAGTTAAAAAGTAGGAGTCAATAGAAAATACATGGAAGCAAATCATTGTCTCATCATGCATGCACACACACGTACCTATACATGCACACATGCACACACACAAGCCCCTTCTCCGACAATGACAATGAGGGTGGGCTCTTCATGAGTTCACTTCTCTCCTACCCTGCTCCTGGAGCAGAGCTGTGCACCGCTTTCCTGGTGGGCTCTAAGCCCCCCAGCTCCCCAGGGGGTGTTCTTTGCTGTTATTAGATGGGCAGCTGGGATGGGGGCAGCACCCCAGACTATGGTTCTCGTAACAGCAGGCCTGCCTCTCTCCTTGGTAGCACTTATCCACATACCTGTGTGGCTCCTTGATCATAAACAAATGAATGGAAGGAGGGAGGGACGAATACATTTACATTTACAATGCAGTTGTCCACAACCCAACTCAAAAATTAAATACTCCAGCAGGATTACAGGAGATTCCACACATCTACCAATCACTGAAGGGTTGTCTGATGCAACACCTACAAGTTCTTTGAAAAACAACTTATAATTCCCCGTTCTCAACTGAGTTGGTGTACTTGAAAAAGGACCCCAAAAGACCGCTGATCTACTACAGAATATCACATTGACGAACACAATTTGGTCTATAACTGATTTGTGGAGCGTGTACCATTGGGATTTGTGTATCAAAAGTTCTGCCAGGAAATGAGACTTAAATTATCCATAAAATCCTCCTATCTTCACACCAAGCCAGTAAATCTCCATGCTCACAGAATGACAGACAGCCAAATCAGCCCTGTTCCAACAGGCGATATAAGCATTTATTCGAAATTCTCATTCTTTTTATGCTGACGTGGGACGGGTCAGAGAGTGGCCCAGAGTCACAGCCTGGAATGACAGGCACAAAGCAGCACATCCGTGCCCCACGTTGTCACAGCCCCACCCCATGTGAACCATCGGCTGAATTGCAGCACGTGCTCCACTCGAGCTGCTCTCCATCGCAGCTCTCACTCCCCTGGAATTGGGCTCACACTCTGCAATGGTGATTTCTTCTGAGACCCCAAATAAGTCTTAGAGCTCTATGCAGAGCTAGACCACGAATATAAGATGTCACATTAATATGAAATTTTTTAGTCAAAATAGGATTACTTCAAAGCCACGGTCCACACAGGCACTGGTAATACCAGCCGGTATTTGCTACACAATCTACTTCACTGCTCTTAGAACATTCCAGTAGGAAGTACCTGGGCCAAGAGCCAGGTAGAGGAGGGTAGTTCTCTCCGAGCTATGGCCAAGGACCCCAGTCCTGATAGGGCAGCACATGTGTTTTGAGGTTGAGGCCCTCTGCTCCTCTGTCTCCATGCCTCTCAATTCTGGTTCCAACCCAATTGCCCCACATCTACAGAGTTTTGAGATTGTCCACCTGCTTGACTCTCTGCCTGGCTTGGGTCTCAGGCCTTTCCTGAACAAGTCTCAGAACTTGCCTTGGCCAAGTTCAGCCCATCTACAAATCCATCACCAGCTCCTGGGACGCTGCACCAACGCCAGGCCCTGAACTCCAAGCCACGAGGCTCCCCATGGTGTAGAAGGGAGAATCCAATGCACTTAGTGCATCATTCCTTCCTAAGGCACAGCAAATGACACAGATCATGGGGAAGAAATAATATTCTCAGTTTGGTGCAGGCAAAGACATGGTGGGAGCTGGTGAAGTCAGACATTGTGCCTCATGGAGACACTCTCTCTAGGAGTTTTAGACACGAGCCTAGAACATATAGTTTGATAATCAAAGATGGTAAGGCATTTCAGCAAAGGAGGCCATGTGCTCAGGGGTCAAGAGTGTGGGTCTGGAAAAAGTCTTAGAAGAGCCTGCCTCTGCCCCATCTGGGCCACGTGACCATGGAGGAGCCACTTTCCCTGGCTGGGCCTGTAGAGGGCCGTGGTTTTTCTTCTCCCCTGTACCATGGATGTGAACGAGTACTGAGCTCACGGAGCTGCTTAGGGAATTAAATGAGACCGTGCCTCTGAACAGCTGAGCATGACGCCTGGCACAGCAGACACCTTTGGTAGATGTGGTCTATATGTTATTTGCTTATCAGACCGTTCATGAAAAATCAGAACTGCTGAGCACCAGCCACCTGCTCCAATCCAAGACTTTTCTCAGCTGAGCCCAGGAAAGTATCCAGGCGAGTGGTAGAAGCCATTTCTGGCCTATTAAGGGAATAAGGAGTCAACCAGAATTGGTAAGAGCCTATTTTAGGCTACACAAGAAATTGCTAACAGGGGTCACCTGCTCAGGGTGGCTGAGTAGCTGGGAGATGCAAGTTGGAAGAAGACTCATTTTTATCATAAATCCTATTGAAACTTTTTTCTACTAACATTAATAAAAATTATTTCAAAAGCAAATTTAAAGAAGTCTGCCTGAGGGGATCCTAGAGACTAATAAAATAAAGCCCCTCCCTAAAGGGGGTTTATAGACTTATTAGAAGGGTCCAGCATCTCCCTGCCCTGGCCTGGAGCCTTCCTCTCACCTTGCTGGGCAGACAGAGAGACAAGGAGGACGAGGTATTTTCCCCACTGGGCGTAGGACAGGCCCCCAGCCCCTAAAATAGTCTGAGGGAAACAGACTATTAGTTTCCATTTTAACTCCTTTTTGTTTGTTTTGTTTCAAGGATTCAAAGAACCAGACACATAGCAGGTGTGAACAAGAGTTCTTATTGGAGTGAAACATGCTGGAAAGTTCTGGAGTGTAGGTCGTGGCCTCTGTGTGCTGCCCGCGATGAGTCTGGGGGACTTGGGGACGTGGGTGGCGTGTCCCCATCTCCCCTCCCAGGTTCCTTTTCCTCAGTCCATGACAAATAAGATCATAATATCACATCCGACCCAAATAAAAACTAGAATGTAGTGACATCACTTTGTGAAGGATTAAATTGTGTCGATGACTTTTCTTCCCTTCTTCCTTCCTGCTAAAGTGGAATTTGCAAATCGAACAATACTTAACAAATAAGATGAAAGACCTGAAACTAGCATTAAGGCAAATTTAGTCCGAGGCCTTGAAGTCTTGATATAAAATAGGCAAAAACACAAAAGCCCCACAGCTTATCTCCCACTGGCACTGTGGGAGAGAGGGGCGGCAAGGGGCCAGTGGACAATGACGCCATCCGTGTGTGAGAAGGCACATCACCAAGAACCTGTGGTTGTGAAGCAGCTTTGACGCCAATTTCATCAGAAAGAGGGAGGACTCTTTGGCCCCAGGCTTTTAGAATATGGTAGGAGCACCCACGTGACATCGGTGATATCAGCGTTTCACTCATCGCTCCACAAACATGCACAGAGGGTCGACCCTGAGCCAGACAGAGGATGCATGAACAGTGCATGGCCCCTGCCTGCACGAATGTCACAAATACACAGTGGGGGACACACACTCATAGAAAAGGAGATATATCAAAACTCTCACAATGAATAGTAGTATCTGTTAATTAATAATTATCTCTTGAATATTGAAAAGCTAAGTTTTCAAAGCCAAAGTGAAATGCTATGTTTGGGTGAGCTCCATTTGGGGTGGAATCACCCCGAATTACATAGAGAATTTGGGTCATTGTGGATGGTACGCTTTGGTGGGCTGGTGCTGCCTCTCTGTTGATGCTTTCACTTTTGAGGTATTTCAAAATATGTTAGAAACTAAATGGTATAAGCCTCTGCATTAACAAAAACAAAGGAAAGGTGAGAATTTCATAAGCCCAACGCTCTACCTAGCAATTGTGTGTGTGCATGTGTGTTGGAGCTGACTGTGTGTGTGAGAATTTATAGTGAGGGCTTTCATTTTCAAACAGTATTCTACATATTGCACAAAGTATGGGGATACAGGAATAGAATTCCCTGCTCTATATTAGCTGAAAGATTTCTAACCAAAGCACCTGAAGGGAGGAATTATATTCCCAGGGTTAGATTTAATAACGAAAGACGCTGCTGTGATGTGACTTTTGCAGAGAGACAGAAAGCTGTAGGCCATGCCTGTGCCCTATCAGCAAAGTGTTCACTGTATTTGGATCCCAGGAAGAAAAACTGAAGAATTATGCAGACACGCACAGGTGGGGGGCCAGGTTTAGGAAAACATGTAGCTGCTTCACAGTGCCCTTATTGCCCATAAAAGAACATTTCACATGGTCAACCCTCAAATTTATGTGGACCCTAAGGGGCAAATTTCCAGTGCTGTGAATGGAGACACACTCACACAATTCTCATTCCTGTTAATAGAAATTGTGTGCTAACTTCTCACTCAGTGCCCCTTGTTGAGAATAAATCGCGCGCGCACGCGTGCGTGCGTGTGTGTGTACCCTAAATATTTCCAACTCCCGCATCCTCAGCAATGGCCCCAGAGAAGAAAACTATTGCATGTAAACATAATTCTATTTCTCAAGTAGTCTTTCTATATTTCTTTTCCCCAACAATACTTTTTAGATCAATCTTTCCAAAGAATAAGTTGGAAAAGACTGAAAATTAAGGCCAGGCTTTGGCAGTTGTTGTGTAGAAAGAGGACATTGTGTTTGCCTTCTCCAAACCAGAGTGAGGGTTTCTGATACCAGCTGACACTGTGCTTGCTTTCTAAGTCTTGGAAGAACCTATAGCAGAAGAACTAAGAGATCAGAAAGAAAGGAGGAACCAGTAAGGACACGAAGAAAGCAAGGAAGGCCAGAGTGGGGCATTTGGGAAGCCAAGTGAAGAAAATGTATCTAGAAAATGGGAAAAGTCAACTGCGCCAAATCAGTGACAGGAACATAGAAATTTAAGCCTCTTCCCCCCGCCCTCAAAAAAAATTAACACCAGGCAAATAAACAATGCACAAGAAAAGAAATGTAATTCTAGTGTGCTCTATGGTTTGGTTCTAAATAATATTTCCAAAGTCATAGTAATGTGAAAGTGGACTATTGATCTAACCGAAAAATACCATGTGGCTCAGTTGGGAGGATGGTGGCAAGGGAAGTATGGGATGTATGGGAGGGGGAAGGAGGTGTGTGTAACATACCACTGTTGTCATCCATAGTAGAAAGTCATCACTGGCATTGGGGTGAGAAGCCTGGAAGGGTAATTTAGGGACAGCTTTTTTCCCATAATAAGCCTTATGGAACTATTTGCTTTTGAAACTGTGTATATGTATAATATTAATAGGAATTAAAATGAAAACATTAAGGAGGGAGCTATGTATCTGAATGGGCTTGAAAACTGATAGACACTCTTCCATCCCTGGGTGTTGCAGTCTGAAATTGCCCTGGAACTCTCAGTGTCTACACTGCAGCAGAAGCAATTCCTGTTTGATTTGCTTTAGATGTATTTTTTCATAACAAAACTTCACAATACAAGTTAGGGTACGAGCATTCGTCCTAGATTTCAGGCAATCTCAGGATTGCTGGAAAAGGGAATGTGCCACCTGCAATATTCCATAAAATGAGCAGGGAAAATTTATGTTTGCACTGATTCGGGAGTTATACTAGTACTTTTCCTTGAATTTACATGACACTTTTCTTTCAAAGTACTCAAAGCATTTTACAGATTCCGTTTCACTAATTGTCACAACATCTTCAACAGGCTGCCATCCAGTCTCCTGAATGGGGGAGGGAGAAGCTGAGGCACACAGAAGCTCAGTCACTAGACCCGAAAGGATGACAAGGAGACTCAAGTTTTTACAGAGCAATGAGTTTTCAGGGATAAGAACAAAATTCAGTTCACCTACATTTTTTTAACAGCCTGGACCATTATTTTCTTATGTGAAATGTGAGCAAAATGGGTGAACAGTTACTAAACTGAAAAAAGAAAATACTTTCAAAGTAAAGTTGCCCAAAGTGGTTCTATGGGCTATTTATCTGAGAGATATTAATAGGTCCAGGAAAAAATAATGATAATCAAAAATATTGGGGATAGCCAAAACAACCTCGAAAAAGAACAAGAGTTGTACTCACACTTCTTGATTTCAAAATTTTACTACTGAGCTACAGTAATCAAAACTGTGATCCTGGCACAGGACAGACTATAGACCAAGTGAATAGAATAGAGAGCCCAGAAATGAACCCTTGCATGTGTGGTCAAATGATTTTCAACAAGGGTGCTAAGACCATTGAGTGAGGAAAGGGCAGTCTCTTCAACAAATAGCCCTGGGACCACTGGAGATTTACACGCAAAAGAAAAATCTGGACCCTTACCTTATGCCATACACAAAAATTAACCTAAAATTGATCAAAGAACTAACCATAAGAGCTAAAACTGTAAAACTCTTCAAAGAAAACATAGAGGAAAAGCTTCATGACTTTGGATTTGGCAATGATTCTTGGATATGACAGCAAAAGCACAGGTAACAAAAGAAAAACTACATAAATTGTGTTTCATCAAAATTAAAAATGTTTGTGCATCTAAGGATACTATCAAGAAAGTGAAAAGACCACCCACAGAATGGGAGAAAATATTTTCAAATCATATATCTGATAAGAAATTAATGTCCAGAATATATAAAGAACTCCTATAACCCAACAAAAACAAACAACCCAATTCAAAAATGGGCCAAGGGCATGAATAGACATCCCATCAAAGAAGATATAACAATGTCCAATAAGCACAGGAAAAGATGCTCAACTTCACTAGTCATCAGGGAAATGCAAATGAAAACTGCAATAAGATACCACTTCACACCCATTGGGATGGCTATTACCAAAAATAATGGAAAATAACAAGTGTTGGCAAGGAGGGAGAGAAATTGGAATCCTTGTTCATTGCTGGTGGGACTGTAAAATGGTACAGCCACTGTGGAAAACAGTCAAGAAGTTAACCAAAGAATTGCCATATGATCCAGCAATTCCACTTCTGGGTATATACCCCAAAGAATTGAAAGCAGGGACTTGAATAGATACTTGTACACCAATGTTCATAGTAGCACTACTCATAATAGCCAAAGGGTGGAAACAACCCAAGTGTCCATCAACAGATGAATGGATAAACAAAGTGTGGTATATCTATACAATGGAATATTATTAGGCCTTAGAAAGGAAGGAAATTCTGACACATGCTACAACATGGATGGACCTGGAGGACATTATGGTAAGTGAAACAAGCCAGTTACAAAAGGACAAATACTGTATGATTTCACTTATATGAGGTACCTAGAATAGGCAAATTCATAGAGACAGAAGATAGAATAGAAGTTACTAGGGGCTGGGGGGCAAGAATGGGGAGTTGTTTAATGGGGACAGTTTGGGATGATGAAAAAGTTCTGGAGATGGATGGTGGTCATGGTTATGCAACAATGTGAATGTACTTAATGCCACCGAACTGTACACTTAAAAATGGTTAAAGTGGTACATTTTATGTTGTGTGTACTTTACCAATAAATAAATATTTTAAAAATAGAAAAGAAATTCTTGCAAAACACTATTGGCCTTGTCCATTCTTGGGAATTCACAGCACGTATTCAAGATTCAAAGAATCCTGCCATAGAGTCTATTTAGCTGTGCTTAGCCCAGTGTTTCTCCAAGACGCTTGAGTGTGGAACCCTGTCTTTGCACATTTACGACGCCCCACAGCGACTGGTCTGAGGGTCGCCAGTTCGGGAAACTGCTCCCAGGGGATTTTGCAGCACCAGCGGGCTGGGGGCTCTGCCGACACGAGGCACCCGGCCATATTAAAAACAACGCTAGGGCAGCAATTTTGAAGTGAAACAAAAGGTTTGCACGTCAAGATGACTCTGAAGACCCCAAGAGAAGGAAGGGAGCTTGGTTTGGGGAAGAAAAACAGAAGTGTCCCTTTTGTCCAAAAGCAGTCATCTTCCTGTATTTTTTCCTCCAGATTGACTGAAAGGGAACATCTATGCCATGATCTATAGAACAGAAGATGTGTCTAGTGCATCTTAATGTTGCAAAGAAGAAGCAAAGCAAAGGCCTCCTTAGGGGGGTTGGACGTGGGGTCTGGGGGTTTTTCAACCTGCTGATCTCAGTAGAGGTAGCGCACTTGAGGCCCGAACATTTCAAGCGTCCTGCTTGCCGGTGGGTCCAATCATCTCCCAGCAGCTTCCCAACTGGTTCTGAACCCACAGTTGATCTGTTTCTGGGAAGGGTGTAAACTTGAGGCCTCAAACTTTCTGCATTCCGGGTTTGAAGTGACTTGTCTTCCTCCCTCACAGTGCGCTCCATTCTAGCTCAATGTGTCAAAGGTCCTGATGCAATCTCAGTGTCATACCTTCCTTCTAGTCAGCAGTGGGCATTCCAGAAAGGGGGGAATTAAAAGGGAAAAGAAAAACCTCCCGGTGGTGCAGCAGAACTCTACCGCTGTGGCTGCAAGCCAAGATGACAACGGGAATACCGCATGCTGGGCCACAGACACTGCAGTGGGTGGCAGCCTTTCCCAGACGGCTGCGCCATAGCACATCCCACTGAATGCAGATCCCACCTTGGACTCGCAGAGCCCGGTGAAACCCACCAGCAGGTGTGGTGGCCCGCTCTGCACTCCCTGTTTTCTATTACTGTGCATCTTTCATCCCCAGTGGGCTCCATCGCTTTGACCCTCCCCAGGTGTGTCTACGCTGGACTCGAATGACAACGAATAGGACACGCTGATGGGCCCTGTGACTGGCTCTTTCAGAGCCATCAGATTAATTAGCACTCAGGGTACACACTCGGCAGGCACTTCTGAGTTATGTCCAATTGTGCTTACAGCAGGAAAAGAAAACCGGCTCATCCCTCCCTCCCCGCCCCCTTCCCCCTCCCTTCCTGAGCACAGTGCCTGGAAGGGGATGTCTTTGTCATCAGACATGGGGACACTTCAGCTGATTTCACACACAGCACTCTCCAAATAGGTGCCTTTTTCAATGGCAAAATCTAATGGAAACAAATTCAGTCCAAGGGTCAATTACGGGCTTATTTTCATATTTATGGACTGAATACTTTCCCCCAAAAGCCGCTAATCATAGCCTAAAGGACAGGCTAATCAAAACACCAGCCACGGAAGGGAAGGAACCAAGGGAAGCTTCTGCTCTGAAATTCTGCCCACACCCTCCCCGCACAGAATGGTTACATCCTCTACATATTTTTCCACGCAACCTCTCCCCAAATGAACACTTTTTAAAATATCTTGACAAAAATCAGTGTCCTAACAAAGGGAAGCTTATTATTCCCAATTCTCCACTGGCAGAAATAATAACATTGAACAGATACCTCCTTTCGGTTTGGGGCCATTAGCTGTTCGTCCGGGAGGAGAAAGCAGGCAGCACACCCGTGCGGGTCAGCCCGTGTGTGTGACACCGCAGGAGTAATACGGTGTGAAGCCTGCTCACCTCAGCCCGCTCCGGCCATCCAGCCCGTGAGCCGGGGAGGAGGAGTTCTAACACGCATTTGCGTTTAAGCTGCGGGTTCTAATTAGCAGGGCGCACTCTAGACGCCACCACGGAGACGTGCCGGTGGTGCAACCTCACGTTGTTCGCCGAATTCGTTGATTACCAACCGACATCATATTTAACAATCTCTCATTTATTTAGCTAAAATGTAACTGTATTGTAATTATAAATGTTCTGTGAGCCAACAATTATCAGCACGGAAGATGCATCTGTAACATTTGTAAGATATTTTCAAGTCATGCACTGGAAGAATTTCCTAGTATTTGGGGCCAAATACAAGCAGATTCACTAAGGCTCATTTGTAAAACATGTTACTCACCCCTCACGGTCAAATCGTAGTGCCAACAGGATCCTTTGTCACCCCGAAGGTCCGCCCTCCGGTCGTCAGAAGTTGTGCACAGCTAAGTCACTCCTTTCTTGGCTCCGATTTTCCAGCCTTTAAGTGGGCCGTGGAGAGCGCGCCTGTGGCCTCCACCGCTTCTCATGGGAGAGATGGAACTCTTACGTGCAATGCGCATGGCTGCCGGTTACCGAGGACACCAACGCAGAAGGGAGGCTCGAGTCGTGAGGCTTCATTTTTGCAAATGATTATAGTTCTCATGTATTAAGCACCTACCCTGGGCCAGAGTCTATGCTAAGTACTTTATGTACATCATCTCATTTAATCCTCACATCAGTGCTTTGAGGAAGGAGATGCTGTTGTTAGCCTCAGATTTCAGATGAAGAAAGTAAGCCACACGGCTAATCACGTGGATACATAGGATTTGACACGGGGTTAGCCTCCAGGACCACCCTCCAGCACACGCTGAGTGCCTCTGCGCCAAGCGCTCCACGCGGCCCCAGGATGGAAGAGCCGGTGAAGCACTGTCCCCACTTCAGGACCTTTCAGTCGGCTGAGGAAGAGGGACACAGATCATGCCAGGAGGGCTGTTAGGGGTATTTACAAGAGATGAGAGAGAGGGCCAGGTGATGGTGCCTGTGAGGGGGCCCCACCTGGCCGAGGTCAGCTCATCTGTAAATAGCCCAACACGGGGACAAAGCAAAGCGGGCATATGGGTTCACCCAGGGCACTGACTGTCCAGCTTTCCCTCCCGAGATGGAGCTTGTCTATGAAACAACCAACACTGAACATTTCATTAACTTCTCGGCCCTGCACTAGCTGCTGCGGAATCAGCAGTGACCTGCGTCCCCGTGGTTTGTGGTTTAGCTGGAAAAGAGATTGTTGCCTACGACAGAAGAGAAATGAGATGAAGATGCTGGGAAGAAGGAAAGGTTGCATTTCAGGGGCCCAGAGCAAGAGCGGCTGGCCACGGGCGGAGCAGGGAATTTAGGGAAGCTTTCCAGAGAAAGCAACATTTAAGCTGAGACATGAGGACTTGCGCAAGAGGGAGGAGAGGAGGCACAGGCGCTAGAGACAACGGAGTATATTTTGGCACTGGAATCAGGCTAGATGGCTGGAGCACAGAGGAGGAAAGCGGGGGAGGGTTGTAGCTCAGCAAGAAAGGAGACCTAGATGGTCAGAGGGCATCACACAAGCTTCATTAGGGCATTTGGACTTGATCTTATACACCAGAGGCACTTGACCTCAGGGACATTTGTGATGTGGAAGGCAGAATTCTACATTGGCCCCCGACATCTTGCCCCCAGAGGTACACACCCTGCATGATTCCTTCCCCTGGAATGTGGGTGGACCTTTGACTGGGATGGAATGTCGCTGTGGTGATTAGGTTACCTTATCTGGCTAAGGGGTTTGCCGGATGTGATTAAGGTCCCTAGTCAGAAGACTTTGAGTTAATCCAAAGGGAGATTATCCTTGGTGGGCCTGACCTACTCAGATGAGCTCTGAAAAGAGACACGAAGTAACAGAGACCCTCTCCCACTGGCCTTGAAGAAGCAAATTGCTGTGTTGTGGAGGGGTCCACTCGGTAGAGACTGTGGGTGGCCTTTCATTGCTGAAGGAGTCAGTCCTACAATGCAAGGGACTGAAATGAGAAGAGGACCCGATCCCCAGATGAGACCTCAGCCGACCCCTTGATTTCAGCCCAGTGAGACCCTGAGCAGAGGATCCAGACATCCCCCATACGGAAACTGAAACAAATAAGTAGGTGTTACTTATAGCCGCTAAGTTTGTGGTGATTTGGTACACAACACTGGAAACCAAATACACAGGGTCAGCGAGAAAAATAAAGAAGTCATAGGAAAAAGAGGGCTCTTCACTCTTCCGTGAACAGGAACGATGCAGAGTCCAAGACTACGCTAATGCTGCTGCAAGAGACAACACCAACCCTGGGACCAGCTCATGCACGGCACCCCTCACTGATGTGAGGGTGGGTGTCATCCAGAGAGGAAAGTTCACCTCATAAATATTGACATTAAAGCTGATTGTGCAGTGAACTTAATCTATACTCATTTAATTAAAGAATTATAACCAAAATATGTGACAATCACCTCCCTTAGGAAACCTTCCCTGGACCTCAGAAGCCCCCACGTGTCCTCCTAGCCCCTTGGGTGAATCTCTATTACAGCCCAGTTACCCTGCACTTCACCAGCTTGCTCGTGTCCCCTCTAAATCCTAGGTTAACCTGTGAGAGTCTTCATATTGTTTTCTCTATTGTTTTATCAAAATACCACACACCTAGGAGCACATTTTTGTTCAATGAATAAATGTGCGAACGAATGAGATTTTTAGGAGGGAAAATATGTCTGTGCTTCTAGGACACTGGAAATTGGACACAAATAATGAGTTAGCTAGAAGCCACATGAAGGCAGAGAATATGTCTGTCGTCATCACCGTAAGTGACATGGAGCCCTAGACCCTCACCTGTCACAGGGACACTCAGTGAGCTTTTATTCACCAATGGACCTTGTTGATAAAGCTGGTGGAGCTAAAAGAAAGGAAGATGAACTATATCAAGACAGTGAAGCCAAGTGATGACTCAAACAGCTGAAAATACCTGAATGCAGACACCCAATGAAATGATGAAGCTGGGTTGACATAGACAATTGGCCTGAAAGAAGGTATCAAAACTGAATAACTAAAGGATACATGTTTCTGGAACATAAACTGAGCCTCACCAAATTATCAAAAAAATTAAAACAGTCCAGAACATGATCTAATGTTCTGTTGCTCATCCAGATCGTGGGGCCTCCTAAAGTCCCTTTTATTCAACTTGATGGGATGAAACTGTCTTCCCCGCCACCCACTGGCTACACCTTCTAAACTCAAGGAGAAGCCAAAGGCTTTCTCTCCCCCACCCTTATCCCAGTCCAAGGAGAGGAGTTTGGATTTGGGTCAGGGCCACATACAATAATTGGGTTTCAGCAGGACTTCCATTGGACGGAAGAAAGAGACTCCAGCTTCTGGTCCCCTGGGGAATGCCTCTTCTTTGGAAGGTTTTAGACCCCAACTCCCAGGAAACTAATCAGGAATCCCATGGGGCTCACAGTAAGGGGTAGGAGGTTTCCACCTGCTTCTATTAAGACTGAAGGAGTCCTCCTGGCCCACACACACTCCAGTCTTGTTCACCTGGTGAGCCCAATGAGGTCCATGGTCAGAACCCTCTAGTAATAAACATTGTTCATTGGCCAAGTAGCCTCTGTGCATCTACCCTGGAAATCTGAGTTGTGAGTAGGTGAAGGACACAGCAATGCTGGATTCCAACCACATACTTATTGGGGTCTACCTTCCACAACCCAAACCTTCCACAACTTATCTTCTTCTTGCCCAGACCCCTTTCTCTCTCCACTACTCAGATTTTACCCATGCTCACATTTAGATGTTGTAGCAATCAGATTTCAATTGAGCTGAAATTTGGTGGTAATGGAGGAGGGTCCCCTTGGAGCTGTGATACATCAGTGTCATTGAACCCCATGAGGCAGCTAACGTTTCACTCTTCTAACTCAACTACGTGATTACTCTCACCTACCTACCAGTGCTTTTGCCTGTTAACCACTTTAAAAGAAGTGCTTGAAAAAATATTATCATCATGAAATATCATGATATTTTAGTGAACAAAAGAATGGCTGTCCGTTAAGGTATATTTGTAATTGATCGAGCAAGTCTAATGACAATAATGATAACATCTACAGTTTATTAGGCCAATTCCATGTATTAAGCACAGAGGAGGCACATTCTGTATGTTATTATAATTTTGATGAAAAAGACACGAGGTTCATGAAATAGTCTGATCTTCCGCCTCCAAATCCCATGCTCTCTCCACAATAGCATAAGGCCAAAAAAGTCCTTATTAGCAAGGGATCAGTGCCCACTTGGGGATGCCATCCAGTGCCTGGAACAAGCTCATTCTGTCCTTTTCCACATTTTTGTGCAAAACTTAGGTGAGGATATTGGTGCATGCCGATCACAGTCACAGATGATACCAAGCTGGGACCAATCTCCAGCATTTCCAAATAAAACAACAAACCAAATCAAAGTGTAAAGCTGAGAACTTAGGCCCCAAAACTCAACAACCCAAGTATAAATGCTCCAGATGTGGTCCCCCAGCAACACACGTGCACAGGACTTAAACATTTTTATTGAGATCACGACATGCATTGACAGCGCGATATGGCTGCCAACAAGCTAATATGAACACAAGGATGGTCATCTCTTGCCATCCCTTTCCAGCCTGTTAGCATCGTCTGGAAGCCCAGGTTGACGCTGATGCGGGAAAGAGCCAGACCCCACTGCCCATTGCAATTCAAAATGGTGCTGCTCTTCCAAAACCCATCATGGAGCAGAAATAAACAGGGGCAGAGGGTGTACCATGGGATAAAGGAATGCCTGTCACAGCAGTGTTTTATGGAGCAAAGCAGGATTTTTCTCTTTAGCAGCGCAGCCATCAAATATCAAGCCTGAAACTGCGTTTGTATGATAAGACTTGATAGAAGGTGAAATGGCACGGTGTGAAATGATCTGATAGCACGAAAAATTGTTGTTAGGAGGTGTTGGCACTTGAAAAACAACATGTCTTGTTCCTAGTGGCTTCAGCCTGAGTTTTCTCCAAGAACCTTCTGCCACGGTCCTGTTTGGAAATCTTCAGTATTCGAGCTGATACTGAGTGCAGCTCGCCTTCTAACACCTTGCCCTTTCCCTACAGACAGACAGAGAACTGGTGAGGTGTCTCGAGGCAACACTGAAATTATTTTGCTGTGTGTTTTTAAATTTATTTTCTATTCTGATGTCAAAATGAAGTACTGCATTTATGTGCACACACACATGTACGTGCAAGAAAGAACTCCAAGTCCATGCTCAGGTTGTCCTGATGATTAAGGATTTTAACAAGCAAATTTTGTTTGGGTATAATTTACCAAAAACAAACAGCAACTGATGCAACCCTTAGTTCAATACCTATTGAATCCTTTTCCCTCATCTCTGACTTCTCTTCAGGAAGATTCTGTGGGGATGTTTTCGGTTGTCGTTATTGTTTTAAAGCTCTAAGGACTGGGAAGAGTAACGTGTCTCTCGGGTAGATTGACTGTGACGTGTGTTCATATGTTCTTGATCATCACTTGTAGCTTTCCGGCTGTGACTGGCGGATCTTTTCTTGTTAAATCAATTTCCTCCCCTTCGCCTTCCTTCCACCCTTCATTTCTCAACTCTGGACCTCTCCACCTTGGTCCCCATCCAAGTCAGCTCAAACTAAGATATTAAATGGCCTTTCTTTTCTCTATGCCCTATAAATGTAAGCTTATTAAAAGTGTACTACTGCCTCGTCTAGGAATAAGTTACAGGACCTCATAAGTTGGGACTTTTTAGCAGGCTCACAGGAAAGAGTGAGAAAGCGTGCATGTGTGTGTACGTGTGTGTGTGTGTATGCTCCAAGGAGAGGGGGGTGGGAGAGAGAGAAATACAGAGTACCAGGAATTATCTATGCATAAAGAAATTAAAAGAGAATATTTTCCAGAGCAATTGAAGCCCATCTTCTGAACAGTGACGACAGCTCCTCATTTTCGACAACAATAGAGGGCACGTAGGAGTCAGCTCATTAGAATATCTGTGGCTCTTTTCTGTTCTCTCTGCATTAAGCCCCCATAATGTCAGTTGTCACTTATTAATGACAATTAACTAGTAATCAGCAGTGAGACTCTTCGAGGTGGTCTTTGCCTGACAGGTGAAGAAAGAGAACACTGCGTAGTGCCACGCGGTGACATGGAACCTTCAAAGGGAGCACAGCATTTCCATAAATTATTTCAGAAAGAAATTTTCTTTTATACATTCTCTCTAAAGCTTAAGGATCTTTAACCCTAGAAAGGCCACACTCCAATTCCCTTTTTGCAGTTTTCCTTACCAAATGAAATCTAGGAACCATCTATGATGGTTATAACTAGATCTCCATCCACCAGTCCATGACACCCAGGCAACAGTCCACATCACTCCTGCTCCTTTCGAGCTTCCAGTTCCTTAGTTTTAGTTACGTCCCTCCAATGTATCACCTTAGTTATGACCATCTGTCCGTCCATGATGCATATGCTGTACTCATTGCATTTCACCAGCTGCGGCATGGTCTGGTGGCCTGATTCTGTCTTCGCAGTCTCTCCCAGGCACTCTGTCTCCTTAAGGTGGATCTGTCTGCTCTTTACTCCCTCCTAATGCAGGTGGCAGAATGACTGGAACCTTTCAAATGACGGTGGAGACTATGAACCCAGTCCCACACAAAACAGTTCTCCAGCCTGTCTAACCTGTGCGGGACCTGCCCCCTACCCCCCAAGTCTCAGCCGTCCTGCAGTTCTTCCCACTGAGACACAGCAGGACGGTGTCTTCCCACCCCTCACGCAGTTTGACCATCGGAACATAGGCACCTACTCGGCGCACATCTGCTTTCCCGTGGGCTCCTTCCTCCTGGTTTCTCTACATTGCCGACTAGCCTGAAGGACTCTAAGAAGTGGAGATTTCCAAGAAGGAAACACTTGGAAAGTAAGAAGGCCAAGTGTCATCACTCCAAGAGAAGAAAATTTATTTTGTCTTTGAGGAGTTGAGGCTTAAGAAAGGCCCAATTTGCCCGTGGGAAGAGGTGGGATGATACCTGGCAGTGGGGAGAATGAACGCAGTCAACATGGCACCTGCTGGAAGCACACTGAGCAAGTTAGTACGCTGCCAATTTCATGTTAAAAAAACCCACAAAAGTTGACTGCATCTATTCATGTCAAAACAACGCAATTAGACTCTTCTCCTAGCGTGGACGCCACTGGCACAAAGCATGACATTCACACCAGTATCTGAAATATCAGACTTTCTACTCCTGATACGGGATTCTACTCAGAAAGGTAAGCCTCTGGAAGCAGGTAACAAGGAATTCAAAAATCTAAGTGTCTTAGGAAAAAAGGAGGGGTGATTCTACTGAAACACATCTGAAGAAAAGCTAGAGGTCATCTGGGAAGAGTCACTTGATGACTCCTTTTTTGGCAGTCCATTGTTTTCTTCTGAGAAGCTGGAGCCACGGGGACTCACTGCACCTCTCCGCAGCTTTCATTGTTTTGTTAGAAAGACTTTGTGATATTACAATGCTCCCATGACAACAAATAAGATGTTACACATTGCACTGTGAGGTTCCAACTATCTAACCAGAACTTAAAGACGAATATTCATGTTATATTTAAGACAACAATCACCACGAAAATGATTGCCACTTTAAATGCCCTCCTACTTGACACATTTTTCATAGCAATCAAGTTTGAACGAAGTCCTTTCCATCAGATTTCTGCTTACAGATTATTTCAGATTTAATGCCACTAGTTTCCACTAACTGATGAAAGGAAGGACGGACAGGGAAGGTGTCCCCATCAATGTCTAGAGTCCAATTTTGAGATACGGTTATTAGTCGTGCCATCCAACAATGCAAAAACCCATGGTTCCATTAAATGAGACCAGTATTTGAGCTCACCATCCTGGAATTTGCATATCCGAGTTAGTGACTTGTGAATTTCATGACTCTAAAAGAATAAGGACAGGAATCTCCAAAAGGAGAATAAATGGCTTTGAAAGTGGACATTACATTTTACTAATTTATAAATAAATGTATTACAAATGAAATGAAGGTATTTAGGGCACTGCTGTCTCTTAAAGTTAACAAATCAAAAGATAACTAAATATTGGCCTTCCATACTTTTAATGACTTTAAATAGTCAAAGATTGAAACTGGTAAGTATAATAATTAATTGATCAATCATTAATCAATGTGCATAATGGCAATGAGATATGTATCAGAAAGCTATGGCTTGGAAATATGATTCAACATATAATTTCAAACTAATAGGTCATAAAGGATTCAGAAATTCCCACCTCTTTTAGTTGTATTATTACATAGCACTGATTACACACCCACACACTTTGTTATTCTGCACAGAAAAAAGGAAATTCTTTGTTTCAGTCAGTTGGATAAAATTGGAAAAATTGCTCTGAAAACAGACATAAATACACAAAAACTTACTGAAGGGAGAAAAATGTTTTAATCTTGGGATTGACTGAGTGGTTTGTAACAGCTCCTAGGAAATCCAGTTGGATATCAGTTGACTGGAAGAATTTGGTTAATGGTTCCAGTTATGCAAAATGGGATTTTCCTTATTATATACATATTTTAGAAACTGTTGATCCCAATGAAACTGTCCTCAGTCCCTTTCACTAACCTACTTTTTGGTCAAACGAGCTTTCAGAGAAAAACATCCCTGAAATTTCAGGTTTGTGTAGAATGCTCTGTCTTAAAGACCTCCTTTTAAATTCATTTTTAAGCAATGCATTCTCTCCAACCTGAAAACTACTTTTTTAGTTTATATTTAAATATGATGAAGTGAAATAAGTCAAACAAAGACAAATACTGTATGATCTCACTTATATGTAGAATCTAAAAAAAAACCCACAAAACTGAACTCACAGATAGAACAGATTGGTGGTTACCAGAGGCAGAGGGTTGGGGAGTGGGGGAAATGGGTGAAGGTGGCCAAAAGGTACAAACTTCCAATTATAAAGTAAATAAGTCCTGGGGATGTCATGTACAGCATGATGACCACAGTTGATAATACTGTATTGTATATTTGAAAGTTGCTAAGTAGATCTTAAAAGTTCTCATCAAGTGTGGTGATGGATGTTAACTAGACTTATTGTGGTGATCATTTAGCAATATATACATATATCGAATCATTGACATATGATGTTATATGTCAATTATATCTTAATAAATTAATACGATGTGCACCATATCTCAAGTATTTTAACCAAATGTAACGACATATGTAAGCCCACTGCTTCTACTGTCTCTTCAACTGGTGGAAGTCAATTACCATGTAACATATCATTAGACAATCTTTACACAGTCAGATCAAATTGTAAATATTTTTCTGTGATTTAAGAAAAATAATGACTAACTAGTTATGGGTCAATTTCTAAATAGTTGTTGGTGAAAACATTTATTGTTCTTTTGTACTCTCATGAACCTCCTGATATTGATCCATTTCAAGGTGACGGTGGCTTCCTCACAATCTTTACAACTTTTTCATCAGAAACCTGGGTCAAAGACATTAGGTTCTCAGTTAGCAATACCTTTGCACTTCAGCTCTGGAACAAACTAACCTGCATGTGGGAGATATTTCTGATATAGACTTTTGAAGTGGTCCTTCTCTCTCTCCTTCTAACTCTCATCCAAGTGTGTTGGTTTTATGGAATCACTCGGTGATCAATCTCATTTTTCTAGGGCAGTCCACTTGATTTTGAGGTTATCTTTGTTTTCCTAATCAATTCCAATTGTAAGTTAGCAATAGAAATCTCAAAATCTAGAACTTTTCTCCCTATTACAAGTCAGACAATTTAAAGACGTACTAGGTACATTATTTACTTGACATCCTTGGGCACATTTTAATGAGCTGTAGGATAGTGGACTACACTGAACAGAACAGGACTGGAAGACTGCTGTCATGTCCTAGTCCTGGAGCCACAGGGAAGCTGCACATTTTAGTTAACACCTTTCCTCCTCTCTGCCGTGTTGTCTGTAAAGTATGTATATTGGCCACCGGAGTTTAAATGAAATCATAATTCATGTGAACGCACTCCAAAAAATCATGCATGTTCTTAACCACCTTCTCTTTAAATAACATCAATGGACAATAAACATTAAAAATATTATAAATTAAAACATCAAGATTACATTGGCCAATTAGTGAAAATAGCCAGAAATTTAAAAACAAAAATCCTGTGTCCACAAAGACAAGGCGTGGAGAAATGGTCATTGTCCTGCTCATGGTGTGGAAGCTGCTACGAGCTTTCTTGTGGGCAGTTTGGGCACATGTATCGAATCACACAATGACGCAGAAATGTCAATTTCGGGTATTTGTCCTAAGGAAATAGTCAGAAATATTGAGTGGCATGTTCTTTGTATTCATTTGAAATAGTGAAAACTTGAAAAGAATCTAAATGTTTTTAAAAATCCTAATAGAAAAGTGATTAAATAAATTATAGTACATCTCAATAAGATTAGAAATTTTTGATATTTAATAAAATGGGAAAGTATACTATCTACTCTCAGGTAAAGAAAGCAAAGAACAAAAGTATGTTGAGAGAGGTCTCTCTTTTGTAGAAACATAGAAAAGAGATGTTAGCACCAAAACGTTTACAGGGATTTTTCTCTAGAGGAAAATTATAATTAATTTTTATTTTCTGCTTTATTTTTTTGTGTTCCAAGTTTTCTGCAATGACTATGTATTACTTTTATTATAAGAATAAAAGTTATGCAAAAAGTACAAATGCTTTCCAAATTTTACTCTTTGGTATGTTTTTACAGTTCAATAACTGGTTTTCAATGGTCTCCATCATCTTCAGAGAAATAATAAGTAAGTAAAAGAAGTTTTACCTTGGAAAAAGCAGAAATCTTTACTTGTATGTACAGGTTTCTAAAAATTCAGAAGTAGTTTAGACATGCTTAGACTAATGTTAATAGCTCTTTAAAGATGACCAAATATAGAAATGTAGGGACATAAACCCTAAAGTTCTGAATCACTTCCTTTTGCATATAATGCCTAAAAGTTTGTTTCTCTGACATAAATTACTGTCTCGCAATAGTTTTTTGTCTGTCACAGGTTTCATATCTCTTTAAATATCGACTAAATAACGACAAACATCCTCACCCAACCCACATTCTGAGGAATATCTCAAACCTTTTAAAAATCTCACACTTAGAGGAAAAAATATTTGATTAGTTGTTAAACCCAAGGCTCAAGCTGCAAATACGAAAGCAAAGTAGGGTTACTTTGCACGTGTGCAGTGTTAGCCTAACCAAACGAAAACACTGGACGGTAAGTCACTTGCCTTCCACCCAGCCCCTCACAGCCTCCTACCAGGTGGGCAGGTGGCCAGCTCTCTCCAATTGCTCAGGGCTATTTGCTCTCACGCCAGAAGATGCAGACCTGCTCCCCTGGGCTAAGGGAGGACTCCGGAGAAACAGCACATGATGCATGTGTGGAGTCCATTCTGGGGACACACAAGACTAGATGAAGGAGAGGATGAAGGAAGCAGAAATGCCTGTAAAGCAAATCCTCAAATGAGAGATAGCCAGCTTCTTCCCTGGATTATTCAGGGAATACCTATCTGTATTTATACCAATCGAGTTTCCATATTACTGGGTAAACCTGTATTCAATTGACGTTGCTACAAACTCATAACAAACAGTATTTCAACTTATTTTTCAGATCCAGCGTAAGACAGAGCTGCCACGTCTTGTGATGGGACGTGGGCCACAGTTGGAGGCGATCTGAAGAACGCACGTCTGTTCAGGGCAGTTGGTCACGTCAGTGTCCATCAGCATCACCTGGACCACTAGGCTCTAGTCCCAGTCCCATAGAAGATGCCCTGGGCCCTTCGTTGCCACACCCTCGCCAGGGGCAGATCACACCTGGGGCAGGTCACAGGCCCAGCGAAGGAGGATGATAAAGAACTCGGTCCCGGGCAAAGCCTCTTGGGCTCAGAGCTCACGTTCTGTCAATCATGAGCCACGTGACCGTGGGCAAGTCTCTGTGCCGTGCTCCAGGGTGGGAGTAACAGGGCCCTCTGCACACAGCTGAGGCCTGCGTGAGTTAATGCACATGGAGCACTCAGAACAGCCCCGCAAGCTGTAGGTGCTCCACAAATAAAACTAGGATCACCATCTTCATTAGTAGTAGGAAGAGGACCAACCTAGTTTCCTATCCATCGGTTGGGGGACTAGGGTCGATGACAAGATAGCTATGTGGCTGACGATCAGAAAAAGAAAAAATTAAGAGGGAAGATCTGCATTCTGTGTCCAAGCCCCAGGGGTCAGAACTCAGGTTGCAAGCAGCTTTCAAATCCTTCACAGGGACTGAACTCAGCCGCTCCCACCTCCCACCACACAGCTTCACCTGGTGCTTCTGACTCTCTTATTAGGAGGGTGAAATCACAGAATCATACATCTGCGGGCCTGTGATAAAATAAATACGACTTCAAAGCGTTACTATGCAAAGACCCTGTGCTCAGCCATAGGCCTGTTATTCTTCTCCGTCACCCCTTGAGCCCAAAGTACGTAATCACCCGGTAATTGAACTGCGGTGTCTAAATGGCCGAAGCTCCTAACAGACAGAGCTATTCACCAATGAAAAAAGTCAGAAACTTGTAGCCTACCTCCCGGGCGCTCTGTGAGTCCAGAGCCCAGAGCCCGGGTAACACGCTGACCGCTCTGCCCTCCTCCTGCCACCATTAACAGGACAGGGCACAGGCCACCGAGGGACTGTGGAAATAGCCTCGCAGCTTAGCTGCTTCTGAAGAGAGTGCTGTAAGTTCTAACCTTTTTCAGGATATAATTTTATGAAAGTGTCAGCAAAAGGTGGGAAAAGCCCTTCTCCTGCTCATGTCATTGGATACTTCTTGGGGGGAAGCGGCCGGCCTCGAGATCGTGTGTCCCTCACACAGACTGAAGCAGTGGGCCTGGACCTCGGGCGTTGGGGTCATGACGCTCACAGGCCAAGAGTCCCGGTGGTCTCCTCGGTCGAGCCCCTCAGTGCCCCAGAGCCACCTGCAGATTATGACTGGACCCAGAGAGTCAGGGAGTGGCTCACCTTTTAAAAGTTGTACATTTTTAAAAGCACAGAAAGCAGGAGTTCCTCTTTGGAGCAATGCAGACCCGGTTCTAAGGCCCCCAGGGTCTTTGCTGCTAGAGCAAGACCTACCCTCCTACCCCCATCACTAAGTCCCGGATGCACATGAAGCATAACTAAACATTTTAGAGTAGTCCATGAGGATTCTCTGAAGGAAGCACCTTGGTCCCTCTATGTATAAAACAGTCATCACTCAATGGCTCCCCTCAGCAATCCGTGGCACCCAGTGGAGTTAAAAATTTTAATTATCATTTTTAAAAATGCAATACTTATCATTTGAATAAAGCACGTCAGCACATAAATCATGAGATGATGATTCTGAACAGAATTTTTGTTGGCTGATTGCATCAGCAATGCCTCTTATTGCTGAAATAACATCTCAAAGGCAAAATAATGACGACATGACAATCTACGTAAATCAAGAACTGCAAGTGGGTTTATTTTACATTTGAGAAAACAGTGGATTTAATTGTGTGAACCAAAATGTACTGTACAATATTAATGATAGAACATCAAAATGTATAATTAATAGTGCATTGCTTGCTTTGTTTCATTTATTTATTTTTGTCTGATATACATGCATCTGGAAAGATGCAGGTGCCAGTAAAATTTCTCTATTTAAATCAAGCTGCAGGAACTAAATTTTATTCAAAAATTGTGGTTTTACATTATATACACAGAAATTTAATATAAAATGACAATATAAAAAGTTAAAAGAGAAAGCATACAGCCAGAAGGTACAAAGAAAGTTGAATAGATTAAAATGGTACGATATGTAACATGTAGGAGTTTTTAAGCTGATGCTGGCAATTTACAAGGAAAGGACTCGACGTGTGCCCGATTTTTTTCTTTTACCAATGCAGCACGCTATAGAAAGGTCAGCTTGTACCAAAGCTTACATTTGTAAATAACTATAAACCGCAGTATTTTACAGGAAAAAGGAAATAGCATTTTTACACATTTTTAAATAATAGCTTGCATACTTTTTTTTTTTTTTTGCCAAAAGTGGCATTTTTCAGCATCCAGAGGGTTTGGGCATAGTGGCAAATGGGGTGTTTGTTGTTGTAAGTTTTTTTATTTTGCTTTTTGTTTTAAACGTGTAAAGTTGTGGCTTCCTAACCCCACGAGTCCCAGACAACTTTCTATCTTCCAACAGCTGCATGCATGTTTCCTTCACAAACCAGTTCTGCATATAAAAGCTCATTTTTAATTATTAAATAAGTTTTGTGTCTGACACAGCTTTTGATCTGAATGAAATGCCTTTAAGCCTTTTTTCTTTTTTTTTTTTTTTTTTTGAGTGAAAGGCACAGAAATGCGATTACAGTCCTCAAAGGGTTAAATTCGACACTACTAGGTTCTATGACCTTTATTGTCATGGCAACTTTGTAATTTTAGGACGTCTTTTTGTCATTGTTATTTGTATCTCTCTTTCTTGCTAAATAAATGTCTCCGAGGAGTGTGCCCCACTATTTCCTACAAAAGATAGCTTAACATCAAGAACAGATGTTGAAAATAAAGGTCAGACTTTGACTCACGGAAAAAGAAAAATAACATGCACAGTCGGACAAAGAGCATATAAATATAACTACAAAATATGTGTAAGAAAAACCAAGGTCCAGACAGGCAGTTCGGCAACAAAGGGGGGCTGATTTCGGAGGCTCAGGCCAGGCCTAGTGCAGTACGACGTTAGTGCAATGTGCCAGGGTCCCCTGCATACCTGGACGCTACTGTTTCTCCAGCTCTGTCACATAGATCAGGTGGTCCTCCGGGGACTTGCCGTGGGTCTTACTGAGGTGCAGTTTCACTGCGTGCTTGCTCGCAAAAGTCCGGTTGCAGAGTTTACACTGGAATGTGGAGCCCAGGTCGTCCTCGGCGGCCCCCACGGGGCCCAGAGCTTTGTTAGCGAGGACCTTTGAAACATTCTGCTGTTCTTGAATCTGATTTAGTGGCAGCTTGGAGAGATCCTTCAAGCTGAAGCCTAAGTGTGTCTCTAGGTGATTTATGTACGTAGAAGCAGTTCTGAACTGAGAGGCACAATCGTTGCAAAAGAAAACAGGATGTCCTGTGTCCAGGTTCTTCAGGAACTTCGTCCCCCCTGTCCTCCTCAGCTGGTACTTCACGTTGGCCAGCCAGTGGCTGATGGTGGTCATGGAGAGCCCGGTGAACTTGGAGATGTGCACCCGCTCCTGAGGGCCCAGGTCCGACATGATGTACTTACCTTCCGGGGTCTCCCGCAGGCTCGAGGCGAACTGGGCCTGCAGGATGAGCAGGTGCTGGGGGTTCCAGTTGGACTGTCGCCCCTTCCTCTTGTGAACAGGCGACAGCTCATCCAGCGCCTCCTCAAAGCTGCTGCCGTCGGCGTCCGACTTCTCCGACACCGTGGAGGGCGTGGAGGACTTGGGGGTGAGCCGGCCCGTGAGGTTCTTCACCATGTCAGAGATGTCCATGAGGGCGCTCTCCCGGAGAGGCGACGACACGGCGTCAGCCGCGCTGGACACCAGGGGCTTGCTTTTGGACTTGGTCAGGTCGATGGGCTGGTCGCTGTTCTCGTAGTAGTAGCGGTCGATGGCGTCGGCCTGCTTGACGGGGGTGGCGGGGTAGACGGGATTGTCTAGCATGCTGTTGCTGATTTTGTACAGCATGGCCAGCGGGTCCAGCGAGGGGCTCACGGGCTTCGACACTTTGCCCAAGTGGGTGTTCATGATGGACTGCAATGCGCTCAGCGGGCTGATGAAGGAGGGCTCCGGCGAGTGGTCCGTGATGATCCCCAGGGTACTGCAGCCATTGGTGACTTTGGCTTTGAGGGGCTCGGTGCCATTTGGGGTGTGGGCGTCCACCGAACCCTCCCTTTTGGCCTTCCCCACCTCTGCGTCGGGGCCCTTCTTCTGCTGTGGTTTGCAGCTAATTTCCTCCGTTCTAGGGAAATCTTTATTCTCCTTGGCCACGGGGGACACGGCCTTGGCCGGGGAGCCCTTTTCCTTCTCCGCAGGCCTCTCCTCCTTCTTCACGCTGACCTTGCCGGTGACCTTCTCCACCAGCTCCTCCATGGCTGACACGTTGCTCTTGTGGGGTGGCGGCGTGAGGCTCCCCGGGGAGTGCAGGAGCGCGCTGTGCTCTGAGGACAGCGACTTCACACTGCCGGCGTAGGACGGCTGCATCTGCACACTCTGCACGGCCGGCAGTGGCTTCACGGTGCCAGGCAGCTGGTAGGCGGCGTGGATGCTGGGGTAGCCGCCCCATGAGGGTGCGCCGTTCTGGGCTTTGCTGATGGCGGTGGAGACCGTGTTCTCCAGGGACTTCAGAATGTCCACTCCCCCCTTGGGGCTGTCGTCCAGGTCCTCCTCGCGGAGGTACTGATAGAGGGTGGTGGGCTCAAACTTCTCGGACGCATCCTCACTCTCCTCCTTGATCTTCTTCTCTGTGTCACTGGCCACTGGGGCCTTCTCTTTCTCCAGCTCCTTCTTCTCTTCTGAGGTTGTGGACCCTGCAGGAGAGTCAGGCTGCTTTTTGATGTGGGAGGCGGGGAGCCGGGTGTGTGTGGTGGGGGGCAAAGGTATGGACTGGATCTTTTCTTCCACCACAGGGTCCAGCACCAGCTGCTTCCCTTTCTTGGAGGCAGAGGTGGTCACTTTCAAGAAGTGGCCAGTAACCATCATGTGGGCGGTGAGCTGCTGCAAGGTGTCGTGGGAGCTGCCGCACTCCATGCACTTGAGGATCTGCGCTTTGCGGGCCTCGAACTGCCAGGTGTAACTGGCGCCGTTCTGGTAGCCGTAGCGGTTGTTGGGCGTCACATACGGGTTGGCGGTCTTCTGATCCTTGGCAGACTCACCGAGTGCAGCTTCTGCAGCAATTCCCGGCGGCTCGGGAGAACAAGGGGACGCCAGGTCCTGGAGTGCTCGCTTTTTGGTAGAAGGGACCAGTTTGGTGATGGCTGGTACTGGCTCCTTCAGAGGCACTTTCTGGTAATGCTTTGTCTTGATCATGTGGACACTCAGGTCTTGCAAAGACTCGAAGGAGTGGCCACAGTACATGCACTTGAGCACTTTCTGGGCATCCTCCTTCCCTTCCATCTCCATCAGGGAGCGCTTCCTGGGCTTCGACCACCGCTTGGTCTTCTCAGAATCCTTGTCCCTGTTGTCATCGCGGTAGTGCCCCGTCTCGTTCATGTGCACCGTCAGCTCCACCAGCGTGTCGTAGGCAGCGCTGCAATCTTTGCACCGGAACTTGCTGGCGCCGGTAAACACAGAGCCGTAGAGTTTGTTGTTCTGCCGGTAGAGCTGCACGGTGCTGAAAAGGCTGGGCTCAGGGAGCAGCCCATAGGAGGACGTCTGCTGCAGCGTCTTGGCCAGGGCGGCCTGATGCCAGTCATAGCCCGAGCCGCCGCTGCTGCTGGTGCTGGTGCTGGTGCTAGAGCCGGAGCTGGAGCTGGGTGTGCTCGCCGTGGTCCCAGTGGTCCCCGTGGTACTGGTGGGGGGTGTGGGGGCGGGGGTGGAGCCCTCCTTCTGGCCGACATCGTTGTTGCTGGTGGTCGAACTGGACTTCTTTAAATCCAGAGCTAAGCTGGACCAGCAGGACTCTGAGAATAAGTTTGCATACACAGCCTTGATTTGTGCCAAGCTGTCCTGGGGATAGGAGATGCTGTCTGGACCCTGCGGATCCTCTTTCTCTTCTCTCGAGGAAGAGCTTTTGAAATGGGCTAGCTGGTCGCTGTTTTCGCTGAAAGGCGACCCGTAGCCGGCGTCCTGGTTAGTCGCGGTGCTGACAGGGGAGTTCTGGTAGCTCTGGGCCTCTTTGATCTCTGTCTCTTCATTGCACACGTAGTCGCCCTCCTGAATGCCCAGAGACAGCCCATCCTCCTCCGCGTTTTCTTCATCTATTTCCGCTGCCTTCAGTTCTTCCTCAGGAACATAAGCTAGGAGAGAAAAATGAAACACAGTGAGCAGAAGTAAATCATCTTCAAGGACGCAGCCTCCCCAGCAGTTAGATGATCTTTAAAAAGATGTTTCTCAGCCGAGCTCCCAGGCTACAAGGCTACAGCCGCTTTAGACAAGCACCCACTCTGCAACTCGACGGCAGAAATCAGGTGTCAACAAGGACAACATCCCCTCCCAAGTGCGTACATTTCAACAAAGAAGCCTTAGCTGCAGGGCCGGTGTCTGGCCCCTTCTTAAAGACATCCATTTGGTTGCTGCAGCGGGAAGGGAAGGGAGCCCTGCCACCTCCTCCAGCAGGCTCTCCCTTTCCTAAGTGACCTGTGAGTCCCTCATGTCTTCCCATCAGGTGGAACCTGGTTGTCGAGTTTTAGGGCAAGATATCCCACAGTCAGTGTTACATGGTTTCCATAAATAAAAACACTCCTCAAAGGCAAGCAATAAAAATACTCTGGTCTTCACTAAAAAGAACAAAACATAGCACCACTAGCCCCCTGCCTGGACGGAGCAGAAGTCACCTGCGTGGGGACACCAGACAGGTTTCAAAGGGCTATGGTTGTACAAAGCAGCATTATTCACAAGAGCCAAAAGGTGGAAACAACCCAAATGTCCACCGATAGATGAGAGGGTGAACAAAATATGTGTAAACATACAATGGGATATTATTCAGCTTTAAAAAGGAAGGAAATTCTGACACAGGCTACAAAATGGATGAACCTGAAGGACACTGTGCTGAGTGAAATAAGCCAGACACAAAAGAACACATATCGTATGGGTCTACTTCCATGAGGTACTTATAAGTAGTCAAATTCACAGAGACAGAAAGTAGAATGGTGGTTTCCAGGGGATGAAAGAGGGAGAATGGGGAACTAGTGTTTAATGGGGACAGAGTTTCAGTTTGAGAAAATGAAAAGTTCTGGAGATGGATAATGTTGATGGATGCACAACAATATGAATGTACTTAATGCCATTGAACTGTCCCCTTAAAAATGGTTAAAATGGTACTTTTATGTTATGAATATTTTACCACAATAAAAAATGTTTTTTAAATTTATCAAGGCCAATAGTACATGCTACAGTGGCCTACGTTAGGCTACAACTGCACAGCAGAGTGACGTCTTGGGTTGAAGGCAGCATTTCCCAGAGGACACTACAGGATATTGACAGCTGTCACAGGAATGAGGGTTGGAGGGCATATAGATCATTAGAGGACACCTGGTTGTTTTCCTACAAGACATTTGATATCCTTTACCATGTGACATGTCTTGTTAACTTCCAAGGGGAGAAAATTGCATGCACCACCTCCACTTATTTGACCAACATACCTTTATTTATTTTTTATTCTTTTTGAGGGGACAACTAGCTGAACGAGTGTTCCATTAACTACCCGGGAAATTTGGGGTTAAGATATTTTCCAGAAAGCCCCTATTAAAATGCACTGATATGACCTGAGAGGGGTGTCTCATTAACTATGATCACTCATTATCACATTATCAGAGCCAGATCCTAAGGGAATGTAGCAAAGAGCACATGCGCTTTCAGGAACGGTTGAGAAGAGAGAAGAACATCTTGCTGCCAAGGGGAGGATGCTGGGGCCAGGAGGAAACGACATGAGAGGATCAGCACCTGCACACGGAGGTGTTCAGATTCGGGAGAGGCAAGTACTCCTGAGCATGCGCATGCAAGGGCACCGTGAGCACGCTGGACACTCACTCACACACACACCCTTCAGAATTCCTGCACACACTGTGCTTTCCAGCACACGGGCCTGTTCTCACAACTGAGAGACGGCATCCCACAATCTGAGCATGTGTTCACGTCCGTTTCACAGCCGAATGCAGAAGAGCCGTCCACTCCACTAACAAAGCTGGGCATCACGGCTCTGTTCATACTATGCTGCTCGCAGGAAAACTAATCACTAGCGTGAGACGTCAGGTTTAACCACAGGCGTCGGCATCTGGATAAGGCTCTCGACAATCCTACGTAAAACGGAAAGCTCATAAAATTAAAAAACGATCGCCAAGTTCAATCACATTTTCATTTTGTCACAATATAAAGGTTTATTTAGGAGGGCCAGGGTTCCGAGGGCTCGCAGCATGGGTCCTCAGCCTAAGGGCCCCTTTCAGAAGCACCGGTCACACTCGCCGCCACTAAGCCAGCCTGGCCTGGGTCCACCTAAGCAAGGTCCACCTCTGTGGATTCTGATGGTAACATTTAAGGCCATGAGGTGTCCTAGGCAGAGCAGAGCTCGTCTGAAGACGGAGGCGACAGGTCCCACAGGGTATTGGCCTGACTGTGAGCTGTCCCCCGGCACGCTCCACAGTGTGCCCTCGGGCAGTTGCATATACTGGGCTCAACTGGAGGAAGCTGCCTAATAGCCTTAGTTGATCCATTTTTATCAAAGGAATATTCATGCCCCAGCAATTAATTAAAACTAATTTAAAGGAAACATTTTATCTGAACCAGTTTGGCCAGCGAGGGAGGCCGGTCACCGTGGGTCCGTTACCTGAATGCATCTGCCCCGCGTCACAGTCACCTGTGCTGGTCTGTCTCCCTCATGGGACTAAAACAAGGCCTCCCACAGTCTGCCCCACAGTAGGCACCCGGCAGTGTGTGCTGAATAAATAAATGGCTTTCACCTCGCTCTGGAAACACAGAAATGGGAAACTTGTCGTGCTCCAGGCTGTGTTCAGCACCCACTGGTCCTCCCCTCAGAGATGGCATCTCAGGGCCGGAAATGGCATAGATGTGACTTAGCTGGTGTCTGCCTGCACCGTCCATGTCCCAGTGGAGTGGAGTGTCATCAGACCATGCTCCATCCCGGGCCCATCCTCCTCCTGACACAGTCCAGTCTACACCCGGGAAGTCCCTAGGTTGAGCTGAAATGCATCTCGTTGACAACTCCATAGCCCCAATGCAACAAATACTACTGGCGTCAGGCAGAACCACACGGAGCAAACCCCAGCCTCTTCCACAAGAAAGCCTGCCTTAAGAGGACACCAGTTTCAGCGAGCCATCCTCTCACTCGGATGCCCATGTCCACTGTTTTCCGGGAGGTGGGCATGCGGAAGGGAGGGACCCCAACCTGCCTGCCCTCTTAGAGCTCATATCCCAGGGGAGGAATGAAGCAGGGGGAGGAGGCAGTGAGTGAGAGGGCGCGGGGGGATAATTTCAGAAAGGAGGGGAGCCCCAGTGTGGACTAAGGTGAAGGCTGGGATCCACCAGCTTTCTCTGTCCCAGGTTGAGCACGCCCGCCTTCCAAGCGTCCCTGTGGCAATGGGATGCAGCTTTGAGTTCCTCCTGCCCCAGACACACTCCTGGGAATGGCACATGTTGACCCCACTGTCTACAGGGCAGGAGCACTGGCTTCCTCCAGCCACTCCTTCTAGTCGCCCTTACTGTTCCCACTGCAGCCTCTTTCTGGCCAATTGTAACTCCTTCCATGAGTCGTGCTGTGGTCCTATGACCACCGAGTCCATGTCCACCCCTACAAACCCGCTGGCAGGCCATGCCTCTCCTCCCCATCAGGGAAGGCCCCATGAGGGCAGGACCTTGTGTCACCTTCAGTTCACACAGCCTGCTCCGGGTCTGGCATGAAGAAGGCGCTCCAGTTATTAGGACATGAATCTATCATGACGTGGGTGTTCCACAGATACTCCCAAGTGCAAACAAAATGATGCCCTCTCCAGCACTGCCCCCTCCCCAAATAACAGCACACTTCCTCCTCCCAAGTTAGGAATCTCCTAACTCAGCTGTTACTGAATGACCCCCAGACAAGCTGTCCACGCCAGAAAAATAGTGGTTGTCCTCAATGCCTCCCCACTCTGGAGTCCTCTGCCCACCACTGCCCCTGCTCTCAATCATTCCGGCCCCAGAGGCCCCACACTAGATGCTGGAACAGCCTTCCAGCTGACACCTTCCCTCTCCTTGTCCTGCAATGTCCTCCCTTCAAGCCGGCCTGGAGGTTCTGCACGAAGCAATCCCTGAGTTACAATCTTTAAGTTCCATGTCCCGCACAGGAGGTGCCAATCCTCACACGGGCCCTCCCTCCCCACGACATGTCCAGCCCTCGGGGCGCCTGGATCCTTCTATCCACCGGGTCACAGGCAGCACCTTGCCCTCCCCACTCCGCCTGGTGAGCGCTGCTTGTCCTCAAGAGGAGGCTCGGATGTCGGATGTCGTGTCCCTGATGACGCCTCTTAATCCCCTCACAGAATTCACCATTCCCCACAGAATTAACAGATGTTGACCTGTCTGTCCCCTTTGTCACACTGCGAACCCTCATTCACCTCGCACTGCTGAACGCCGCCCGCCGCCGGGCTGGGCACTTCACTCATCACCTCATTCTAACCCTCGACCTTTCAGGTCGCCTACTTTGCAGAGGAGAGAACTGGGTGTTGGAGGAGTTGACCAACTTCCCCGAGGTTATACAGAAATCAAACGATGGACACAGGACTCGAACTCAGGCCACCTGACTCCCAGTCCGGGTCTTTCCACTTTGCCCCTGTCAGGACCAAGTTTCTGTCCTCTGTTTTGTTAGCATCTCAATCCAGTATATGCTGAATAAATTAACGACCCAAAGTCATCCTGTATCAGGTATTCAGAACACCCTCTGCCACAGGCATGGAGTATAAGGGAGAGAACCTCAACAAAGGAGAGTAAAACGAGAGCAAGTTTAAATGCTGACACCCTTTGACCCAATAGTTTTACTTTTGGAAGCACAGCCTGAGAAGATGACATGAAATACAGAAAAAGCTTTACACACAAAGATGTCCTTTACAGTATTATTCCATATAAAATTTGCCACAGTCTGAATCTTCAGCAATAAGGGGTAAGTGGTTTGTGGTTTATTCCTATGATACAGTATTATTAAACATTAAAAACTATGCTTTAACCACACGTGGAAAGTCATTAAGGGAAAAAGCAGAAGACAAAACTGTATTCACAGTACAGTGGAAAAATCCTTTTAAGAGACTGTTAATAGTGGTTTTTTCTAGACAATGAATGCACGGGTTATGTGCTGAGTGAAGTGGCTCTTGATAAATATCTCTATTTTCAAAATCTTCTTCAATGTTTTCAGTTCAACAAACATGGATTAGCCATTTCACACTGTTTCTGGAATAAAATAGAATATCAACAGTGGGTTTTTGGAAGCAAACCTTCTGGGAGGGCCTGGCGGCCACAAGCCAAACCCTGGGAGTTAGGAGTCTGGAAGGGCGGGGCCCAGCCTGGGGCGGAAATGTGGGAAGGGCTTTGCTAATTGTTACTTTTATTTATTTATTTTTTTTAATGTTAAAAAGTAAAGGGTGGTGGTGAGAACAATGAGGGGTATAGATGGTATTAGGGTTCCTGCCTGAGGGATTCCAGGGGGCAGGAGAGTCTGCCCCCACGTGGGCCACCTCCCATCTTCCTCCCTCCTCGCCCTCCAGCATGCTCCGTCCAGCCTTCCCTCGGAGGGCCTGCCATCCCACAGACAGGCAGTGGCAGGGCCTCTCCTGCGGCCCTCACTCCACCAGCTCTATGCTCATCGCGCCCCATCACTCAGCCTTCAGCCAACAGGTCCCTGGCCTTTTGTAGGATTTACACTTCTATCATATATTCTTTCGGTTTATTAATCCTGATAAGTTGATATTCTTTGGCCAATTTTACGATTCTACCATGTCGTTTTAGCTCATTGGATCTTTTTTTTTTTTTTCACTAAGTTAACTTTTCAACTCTAATTTACAAGGGGCATGAGGAAGCACAAACCTCAGGGGCAGCAGGGGGCCTGTCCTGTGCCCGTAACACTGGAAGCCTTCTGACCCCAGAGGAGATTTCCCATTCCCTCCTCGGGTGAAAGGGCCTGGTAAGATCAACTTTTGAAGAGAGCAGGTCCACTGACCCAGGGAATCTACAAGCACATCCCCCATTCTCCCGCCACCCTGTCCAGTGGCCCTCCAGCCAGAGTGCTGGTCAGTGTCACCCTTACTCTGGAGCACCCATGGCTACATGACGACACAGAATGTGGGACAGCCATGGCTACTAATGGTGCAAAGGATTCAAGTGCCCCACAGACGGAGGTGGGCAGGAGAGAGCCCATGGAATGTTCCAGATTAATTCTGTGAGCGACCAGCAGCCTCACCTTACCCCTCTGCTCTCCATTCCAAGAACCATCAAGGGCTGGCTTAGTTGAAAGGCCCAGGCAGTAATAATAACAACAACAACTACAGGAGCATTGCTAAGTAGCAACCAGCCACCCAGCACTGACCCCTCATCTCCCAACCTTCTCCCACCTAAGTGCTGGGCACTTCCTGAGACTCCCTGAGGGTCAGGGCTGCACTCTAACCCACCATGACTCACTTCCAGACTCGGTCCTTTAAAATCAGTGCCCAAGCCCCCCAGGCTACCCCCAACAGCTGCCACCTTCCAAAACTGGGCTCAGGCTGAGGGCACGCGCACCCCAGGGCCAGACCCAGGAGAAGGACCTAAAGTCCACTGGGTTTCATTTTAAGAGTTTGGGCCTGGACGAGACGAGAAGGTTGGGTCTCGCAGGACATGTGCCGTGAAGGTGGAAATTCTGACTGAACCTCATTTGAAAACAAGACCAACTGGACACTTGGCGTCAGTACTGGGCAGGGAAGGAGTCCTTCGGTTCTGCCACGTCTGATCAGGGAGAAGTGAGCTAAACGGCTTTTCGAGATGCGCCCCCTTGGGCCACCTGTCACCCACAGCAGGTGCACTGACTGATCCTGGGTGTGTATAGGGATGATCAAAAGAAAGAGGTGCCCTTGGTAGCCTACCTGGAGGCTGGGCAGGTGGGTGAAACTGACACTCCATCTGCCTGTCTCTCTAGGGCTCAGGCTAATGGGGCCATTGGTGTGGTTCCCTATCGAAGGACAGACCCCCATCATTATCGTGACATGAGGACAGACGAATAGAAGAGACTGATGGGAGACCTGAAAAGGAGCCCCAGCCCAGTCACCTGTAGTGTGTGACCCCCAAACACTCACTCACTCACTCCTCGGGGCTTCGGTTTCCCCAATAGTGCAATCATGGCAACGATCGATGTCTTGGGGTTGTAGGAAGTATTCATGGAAATGGCAGCATTCCATCATTTTCACGCCCTCCTCCCCATCATGCACACCCTCCCTGCAGACTCTCAAAATGAACTAGAAAATGTGCCCCAATGGGCCATCCTCCCATGGCTGTCAGAAGGCACCCCTGATTGGCCTTAAGCCTCGAGAGCATAAGCGGGAACAACAGGAACCAAGTACGTGGTTCCTGAACGCCCCTCCCGATGGACACTGTCCCATCACGGGCCTTCATCGTTGTCTTGATGGTGCACGTGGAATGGACCAATGGACTATTCGGGAACCAGTTCTTTAACTTCTGCGTTACCCAGGCCCCTCCGTCTGCCTCTCAGCAGTTTCCCTGATCAGCGGAACTTGTGCCACGGAACAGAGGAAGGAAGAGAGGTGGGATGCACACCGAGCAGGAGCGGGGTCCCTCGTGAGCAGCTCTTCCCGGGGCCCGAGGGGGGAGGGGGTGGAAACAAATGACAAAGATCAGGTTGGGAAACTTCGTTTAGCCAAGCTCTCTTCTCCTCATTAGCACACATAATTGAGAGTTGGCTGTGAATGAGGAAAATGGATATTTAAAAGTGACCAGTATAAAACACAGATCTTTGATCCCTGCTTGGTTACTGGCTTACAGTAAATACCAAACTTCACTATTGTAATGCCACCTGGTGAAACTATACCATCATCCCAGATTACGTGTTTATCAACATCAAACTAGGGTTAAGCTGGCAAACGTGATATGCAGGAACAGATGGCTATTCTATCAAAATACATTTACTCCAAGAGGCCAATTCACAAAAGGGGCTCACACACACCTAAGTGATACATGTGCAGCTTCCATTCATTGCAGAATCTTGAAAAACACACTTTCTTCCAAATTTATAATTGATCACTTGTAAGGTAACTTCACCTCTCTGAGAGAGAGCAGGTGGTTTTGGTGAAAGATAAAACATACTGGGAAATAAAAAATGCAGAGAAAGCAGACATAGGTACAGAGCTCATTCCTTCCCATGTTAAAATACAAGCAGGATTTATGTTAATTTACGAACATAAGTTCTGATTTTTCACAGGAAGGCTGACACTCTGCCAAGCAAAGCTGAAAGGTCACTTCTGCTCTGACGTGATAGGAGCAAAAATTTTTCTATCATTTTGGCAAATTTTAGTTGCCTGGTACCAATCGCTAATGTACTGGTTTGCTAAACCATCTGATTTATAACAGAATTATTCCTTAAATCTCAAGAGAAGCCATTTTTAAGAATTGCAGAGTCTCTAAATAAAATGACCTATGGTTTTTACCCAATTCTAATTTTAATTCCTTAGAATAAATATAATTTCTTCTTTTCCTCATTGCCCCGGAATTCAATTTCAAGTTAAGTGAGAAATCAGAAGCCTCGTTTCGAGGCCCCTCCCACTCATCCAACGAGCACATTGGCATGAATCTTATGTCTGGAGTTTGTTGCACGTTACAACACTAACTTAACAAGTGGGATGGCACAAATTAGAGCATAAACCACGATTAAAAAGACCAAAACTTTCTTTGATTTTCAGCGACATCAGGAAGAAAAAGAAGATGAAAAATATGTAAGAATCTTGAAAAATTAACAGAGATGTTAAAATGAAGAGAGAAGATCAAAAAGTAAATAACTGTTACAGGAACCCAGGAAAACACGCAGCTATTTCACTACTGCTGGACTGTGTCTAATACATGGTGCAAATGCTCTCTTGTTCCACCAGTTAAAAAGCTGTCCACTCCCAAGACGCCCATGGCCAATGCCAAGCTCAGGGAAATCACATGTTTTCAATTATTACCTCCACATGTGAGGAGGGATAAATGGCACGCTAGGACGTCTGATGAGTCTGGGTATACAAAGGCAATATTAGCAAATTAGGCCCAAAATACCAGGTTCCAACCCAGTATAATCTACCACCTGAAACTAGAAAAGACTTTTATCACATAGGGTAAGACTCCCCCTGACGGATGACATTTAGATATCTGGAGAGGAGACCTGTGCATGAAATCTCCCTTCAAACGACTGAAACAAATGTAAAGAAACACAACCCGGAATAAGCACCTCTTCACTCTCTGACTCTGCTCTACACCCCTGAGCCAGCATGAAGAACCAATAGTGAACTCCAAATCCAGCAACATTACAACACTGCCCATGTTGTAACCTCAATTCTCCAATACGAAGTTTACTGTTAAAAAGTGAACTTCTGCAGGCCTTCACAACGGGCCTTAGAACATGGAAGTGAGAGATGAGAGGAGAAAGGGATTTTTATAGTCTCGGAACCCCACACAGGGCTTACAACTCCGAAATGAGTCTCTAGTTGCAAATCCAGTAGTTTGTTCTCATAAATGCACAGGATAAAGGTAGAGAAATGGGAATGTTAACTCTTCACGCCAAGGGGCTTTGGATGTAAGGAGGCACAGGGACACCCAAAGACCTGCAGGGCTTGATGAGCCCAACTTTTAACACAGAGTAATATTTATCTTTAAATATGCTATAGTCAGATAGAAATTATATACCAATGTGATACACCACGAGCTAAAATGTCCTACATAATTATTTCTATACTTGACTGGAAGCTTAACACAAGGTCACACAACACCCAATTTTCTTGAAATCCCCTTAATAACAACAATGGTACCCGAATCAAAGTTACATCAACACTGTCATGACAAAAAAATCATTCTCTTATCATAATAATTAGGTTTATTTTTACTATTATCAGTGAATTCCCATAATTGCTTTCCTAGATGCTTTTTAAAAATTTTACCTAGGCATAGAGAGAGGGAGTGGGAAAGAGAGAGATCCATAAAACTTATGAGTTCAGGTAGAACAATCATTTGTCATGATCTTTTGTTTTCATTACAAGCTACAATTTCCTAAAAATCTTTACTTCATATGGGTACAAATGTACTGGAATACCTTATAGTATTTCTAGAAATTTTTATTTCTAGTGATGAAACTATGAGAACAATATACTTCACAAGGTGAATGAATACAATTTTTTAGCTTAAAAGATCATTACGAGAGAGGCCACCGAATCACAGAGAATCAAGTCAACTCAACGCAGCTGCGTTTTCTGTGTTGAAACCCTCACCCCCGGTGTCGTCAGCCCTGCTCCGCCATTGCCCACCCCGCCTCGTGGAAGTCTGATGAATGAGTAAGCCTGGAAGTGGTAACTGCAGTATAAAATTCTCCTTTTACCATTACGTACAGAAACAAATGACATTTCTCCCCATCAAATAAAACAAAGACTCTAGATCATCATTTCTGCTATTTCTTCCTGTGTCAAAACAGCCTTGCCATCACTCCCCCGCCATTCTGGAGCCTAGTGCACTTTGTGGGGTGTGACACTGTGAGCACATACCTGGTGTGTCCTGCCGTCAGTGGACGAACACGCACAGCAGCCGTACAGACCGAAAGGAGTGGATCTGAGCAAGCACACACCAGCACCTGCAGGGCAGGGGGGGACTGCCAGCCTTGCGTGCATGTGTGGGTGCGTGTGTGAGCGTGTGCGGGTGTGCGCCATGGGTGTGTGTGCATGTGCATGTGTGTGCGTGCGCGCATACGTGGGTGGGTGTGCACACGTGGGTGTGAGTGCATGTATGTGCGTGTGCTTGCATGTGAGTGTATGTACATGTGGGCATGTGACTGAATAAAAAATAAAAACTACACAGACCGTATCGTTTTCTGAATGGAAACAAGACAACTGGATCTTATGGTTAGATGTCGCTTTCTTTAAAAAATTAAATCTTGTTAATATTTTTTGTCATTAAACGTGCCTTCTGGATGCCAATGTGTCCCTAAAGATGTGCTGTCATCTTGAGCAACATGGAATTCTGTGTGTTCTAATGCAAGTGGACATAAGGCAGCATATACGGTCCCTGTTAGACTACTCTGACACCAACAGTGTGTGCCCTGATGGTCTGCGATGTAAATACACACATATTGTCTGAAAAAATATTTTCATCTCAAACTGTAATTATACAATGAGGCACAAACATCTTATCTTTGGCAAATTAGATAAAAATTATATTTCTCAAATCGCAGCCCAATATTTTAAAAACAATCTTTATTTCTTTAAAGAAAACAAGATTTGCTCTATTCAACATCACTTTAAGAGTGGTGAGAAGTGACAGGTGTACGTGGCTAAATGGAGTGAAGGTCCAAATCCCCTCAAGTCTTCATCACACTGGCTCCGAGCAACAGGGTTTGTATTCCCCCCGAACCTGCACCTTAATCTGCACAACAGGAGGATGTGTTCCTGGACCGTCCTCCTCTCCACTCCACGGGAGGCGACTGCCGCAGAGCTCTGCCTCCTCGCAGTCACTGTCCCGCGGCAGGTGAAGAAGTGTGGGAGACTTGCCGAAACAGCTGGAGCAACAACAGAAGCAAGGGTCTGCCCTGAGCGTGGCTGCTTTCTCAAAGTCAGCTTTAGATCCCTCCTTCAAAATCTAGCATCTACTCCTGGTTACTCAAAATACCCATTCACACAACGCGTCAGCACACATGGCACCTGTCCCCACACGATGACAAGCATCCTGATGAAAACGGAAGAGGTGTTCTTTCAACAAAAGATGCTCAGCTTTTGCCATGCCCCCAAATTCAGATATTTAGAACCATTCAGATATTGGCATTTGATATAACAGGCTAGCCGACTAAATGTTTTCACTTTTAACTCACTTGGATTTTAAGTAATACCATCTAGACAGGAGAATGGTAGTGATAATGGAAAAATACAATGTATGAATACAGCATTTTAGCATGAAAATATGTTGAACAATGCACAGGAACATACTTGACTTTACAACGATGTTATAGGACACGGCATAACTGAGTATTCCTCTTGCGAGGGACCCGGCATCCTCCAGGGAAGTGGAGTAACATGTAGAGGGTGTACAGCGAAGAGGAACTGAGCTCCAATCTTTCAAACATGTTAAACAGCACTAGCGATTCAAATCAAATGGCTCTTCTTCACATGGACCACTAAGGAAGTAAAGCGACTTTGTAGGCAAAGAGAAGGCCATTCTAAAACTGGACGATTTATAATTACAGGAAAGCAAAGAAAATGCAAGCTCTCCTCCCTCCCTTTACGTTTTGAGACGGGGTTCTAAGAGACATCATAAGACCACACTGGGGTTTACCAGCTGAAGATAACCCTTGCAGGCAGCCCATTAGAGAGGAGAAAAGACCCCGGCCCCTCCTCGCTTCTCCCTCTCACCCTCCTGCAGAATGAAAAGAGCACGTCATTAGCAGAGGTCTGCGATGGGAGGCCACGGCACCACGTGTGCAGAGTAGCTCTGCAGTGATTCTAATCTCTGAGATTTACTTGCTCTTCCTCTCCTATCTGATAAACCATACATTCAAGCATTCTCATTAGGGCTCCCATCACCAAAGGGAGTAGAGATGAATCAGTCCAGGCCCCCTCCCCGCTCTGCTCTGTCGAGATGATTTCATTGAAATGTTCATTTTCGTCCCTGCTGGCAACATGAGAATGGAAGTATTTAACCTGTTTCCATTACTTATACAAATTACCATTATGGGGTAGGACAGATGTTAGAATCACGCCACATAACTGACTTCCATACATTCTTTACAGGAAGCGTGAGGAGAAGGAACGCTGCTAGATCATATTATCCAGGCTCAATAATGTTCTCTCTGTTACCAGATTCATTAACTTTGCACATCAGCATTTCACTTGCTTTCTTCATGGAAATTCCCAGGCTAGTTGGGCTCATTTAATTTGGAGAAGGAAACGTTTGTCAGTGATAATGTTTTGATCAGGTTTACTGAGAGAGTGGGAGGGGGCGAGGGAGGGGGGAGGGGGGAGGGGAGAGAAACAAGAACAGGGAGGAGGAAACAACCTTGTCGAAAATGTTACCTTTCCAACATGAATGATGAAAGAGAAGTCAGTTAAAGATGCTGGTACTCAAAGATGGCTGTCACTTCAGATAGACACTGGCACAACTCACCTAGACAGGTGACACTTTGTGGAGCAAAATCCTGCTGCATTATTGAGCACTCCCAAGATGGGGCTCTGTTAGACTGAGCCCAGGATGCCTGGGGGCACCCAGAGAAGTGAATTCAGCAGGTGAGTGGATTTCGCTCTTCATTTGCATCCTTAAGTGAAGCTGGAGATACAGTCTCCTGGCTAAAAAAGGGGAAGAGGGGCTGGAGTCACAGGGTGGGTTCAAGC